>RJWM01026576.1:0-27895 GCA_004363535.1 Dasyprocta punctata
TGTTTATTTCATTCTTTTACTCTTTCCGTGGGCTACAGTTCTCGTTTTAGATTCTTCTTGGGTCCAGAGGACCCATCTCCCTCTTTTTTCCTTCTCTCTGTTATTATATTAGTTTATATTCTGGCATTTTGATGGTATATTCAGGGAGCCTCCCGGTCACGGTGTCATCTGGGCGGCCATCTTGGAGGAAGTCCCTAAATTCCTTCTTAAGGCCAGTAATTTATTGCCTGTATATATATTGTGCATATATCATGTCCTCCATCTATGGACTCCTGGGTTGCTTCCACCTTTTGGCCATTGTGAATAATGCCACTGTGAACATGAGGGCACCTCTGGTTTCTTAAACATGACAAGTCTATCTTTGTACTGTGTGCCCAGTGCTATACAAAATAATTTTAATAACTTGAGTTGTCTGTAGCCCTCATTCTGTAGCATTTTTCCATCTATTTGTTTTCTGGCCTATCTCACTTTTCCACTTTTTATCTCATGACTTGTTTTTCTTAGTTAAAACTGTTTATCTAGCATCCCTCTGCATCTGTGACTCATGCTCTGCCTCTTATTAATAGCTTTGAATCAATAATGGTATAGGTCTCACTCACCTACCTTTTTCTTATATCTCATGGAGTTGTTCCTATATTTTTGGGATCCTTGGTAGCAATGTATTTTCCTCCTTCACTTTCTCCTTCTTTTCCTCTCCATCAACCTTTATCTTTTACATTTCTAGCTATTTTCATCAGAGGAAAGAGGATTAGCAGGGTTTTTTTGTTTTTTGTTTTTTATTATTTTTTCCTTACCCTTCACACCTGTGGCTCTTCCTCCACCTTGCATGATCTCAAGACTTTCGGGAAATTAAAAGTGAGTATCTGTACTAGAGACAAGCAACAGATATATTATTGGAATTTTGGGAAGAATTTGTTTCTTATTGTTCTGAATCGGACCATCCTCCTTCTCTATTCATATGTTCTTTGTTCCTGCAACACTGTCTTTTCTCCACGTTGCTTTGCCTTATTCCAGACCTGTGACTTCTCCATCATTCTCTGAATTACTCCCAACTTGAAGCAGTATAACACACTTTACTGAAGGGTTTATGGTAACAAAGAGGGAAGGTACAGAATAAAAAATAATAGGAAATTGATAACTACTGAGTTGAATCTTAGACAATACTGTTCTCAAGTATTCTTTAACCTTCTTCTAGGAATTCCCTGATAATCTTTTCCCATAGGTGCTATTAATCTATTTTATAGCTCATCCATTTGTACTGTTAGGAAGAGAGAAGACTTTAGAGCCTAGAAGGTAAATCCACAACACTGACCCAATGTAGAGGAGTGAGAAATAAGCAAATTTGCTGCCTATAACATTCCTCCTCTATCTTACCTGGATGAGGTCAGGATGGTGGAGGCATTCCAAACATTTCTCTTTACTACTATTGATTTCCAATCAAACCCTATCTCAAATTTTGTAATACAAGTGCAGGGGAAATTCTGAAGTGTTGACTAACTCTCAAAACTTCAATATCATAAATGGTTCATGAGATTTTCTTTTTCTAGTGAGTGTAATATGTTGAAAGAGTTTTAAAACACTTAAAAAAAGAACCGGGCAGTGTGGTTAAAATCATCTAAAAAGTTACTTTGAGACACAGTAATTATGACAGTAGCTCTCTCACAAAAGGAAACACAATAGTGGCATAAAAATTAATCAAAACTGATTATATTCTGTGTCTGCATTATTTAACAGCTCTTTTTGGAGAGTTCTGTGCTTTATTTTCTTAGCTTACTAGCTAATTCATTTCCTGTTTCCCTTTTCACATTTGGCAGCTGAGTTTCAGGGGCAGGTCATTTTGCAACTGGGAAACTTCAAAGTGGCCCAGATTTCTCCAAAATGTGATATAGGGTGGGTTGATGTTGAAAGAGGCCCTGAGAATCCTCCAAGTGTGCTTCGAGTGACTCCTGAGTGTCTTATCATGATGCCATAGAAGACCCAGCCTGTCATTTATTATCCCACAGAAGAACTTCACTCA
The DNA here is from genome assembly GCA_004363535.1 of Dasyprocta punctata. Taxonomy (NCBI): domain Eukaryota; kingdom Metazoa; phylum Chordata; class Mammalia; order Rodentia; family Dasyproctidae; genus Dasyprocta; species Dasyprocta punctata. The sequence goes on from RJWM01026576.1 coordinate 2,018, forward strand.
TTTCCTCTGGTATTATGGGATTTTGTTGTTGGTGTAAGCTGGCAGCACTAGACTGACCTTGCTGAACCTGCTGCTTTGTTATTTCTACCAGAATGTTATTTGTATTATTATGTACATAATATAAGAGAAATTTGCGGAAATGCCAGACATCTTATTCAGTTAATAATGTAAATGGGATTGTAAACAAGTCTACTTTTAGAACTTCCAAAATGTTTTGATACCATTCAGATTAAAAATACCAGGTTATATTTCACTGACATAGTGGGTACAGTGTGGCTTCAGAATGCGACAAACCTGGATTCAACTCTCAATGCCGGCACTTACTTGTATGGCCTCAGGAAAGTCATTTAACCTTTTGGTTGGTTTGTTCATTTACTTGTTTATACCTTCCTTTTTATATCTCTCCTTCTAGAATTAAAATCCCAGAGGAGTATGAGGGAAAATACAATAATTTTCTATATTCTTCTCAGAATTAACTAGTTATGCCTATATGACTAACATTTTCCATTAGTCATTTATTCCTGTGCCTAGTAGAAAATTATCCCAATAATATATGCATACCTTTTCCTACTCCTCATTTCTTGGGAAATATCTACTTTGTTGTGTTCAACAAGATAAAGTAATTAAAGCACATAGTCCAGTGCCTGCTCCATAGTAAACACTTGGTGAATGCTAGTTGCTGTCATGATTAGCTATTGTTACCCTCCTCTCACCCATACTTCTTTATTTGTGCATCTTCATTAAAACTATAGTCCTGAAAAACAACAACAACAACAACCAAAAAAACTATAGTCCTGAAAGAAGAATTAAGATGTGTTATGTACATGTACCATTTCTTCACAATGAATGTAATTATTACGTGCTACAAACATGTGCTAATAATGCTGTAATGCCAAAAAATAAAAATGTAGTCCTGGTAAATTCACAAACTTATAAACACAATTTTTGACAAGCTATTTCTGCTTCTAGGGTATATTTGTAACCCTCAACTTGAGAAATGACAGTTAATACATGTAGAAATATAGAATGCACCATAAACCTTACTTACATAGCAAATAATGAAAATGTGTTCAAAGACTAGAATTTTACAATAAATGATGGGTTGTGTTTGAAATGAAATAGTTGAACCAAATTTCAGAAAATTGTATGCATTATTTAAAAAGTTATAATGAAGGAGGAATAGAAAACTGAGAAGAAGATTGCTCACTTAAACTCTGCTATGAAAGATTGATTTTTTGCTTGCACTGATCTCCTAGAGCCAATGGCTATTATGTAATTTATGCAGAGCTTTATTAATTTTTGAAGAGCAGGAAAGGATTGACTTGTCAGATTGTAGCAAACACTCATTCAGTAATATATTTAAAAAATCAAGATGATGAAAATGTGGGCAATTTGTCAATTTAAATAAATGTTCCTTTTTATGGGCTTCCTGTGGAGTGGTTTTGCACTACATGTTTAGGTCAAGTTGGATGGTAGTATAATTAAAGAGAAAAAACACTTAAGTGACCTGATGATACTGTTGGTGAACTTTCAGAGTTTTAATTAAGAGTGTGCCAGGGATTTAGCTCAATGACATAAGTGCCTGCCTGGCAAGGATGAGGTCATGAGTTCGATTCCCAGTACACCCCCCCAAAAAAAGTGTTATAAGTTTAAAATGTCTTTAAAAATGCACAAAATGCCTGTGCACTACTGTATTAATGGTAAGAAAAATACTACTTAGAGAATTTAGTGTGTTCCAGGCACTAGAATAAGTGCTTTACCTATATCACTTATTCCTTAGAATAACACTTATGAAGTAAGTATTTTAGTTGGCCCATTTTGTGGGTGAGGAAACAGACAATAAACTTAGCCAAGTTTACATAGTTTCTGAGTGATGAAGCAGGTATCAACCAGGCAACTGGTTCTAGAGCCTGCACTTTTTAGCTATTATCCTGTACTAACTGCCCCTTTGTCTGCAATTACAAGAGCATATGGATCTGATGAGAACAAATACATGATATCTGAGCATCACATATTTTGGAAATTTGTCAGAGAGACTAAGAATAGTATTTGGATTTTTTTTGTACATTGTACAAATCTTAGTCAAAATAACTATTTGTAAACACATCTGCTTATTGTATTTGAATAGAAAGTCATTTTGTTATTGAGTGGGAAGGCATGACATGATGAGTCTATGATTTTATTTCTTTTTAATAACTCATACCCAGAGTGTCAAAAGCATACAGTGTCCCATGCTAGCTGCAAGCAGGGGAGGGGAGAGATGCAAAATTTAATAAGAAATAGTCCCCACAGTCAAAGGAGTTCATGATTATTGAGGAGAAAACGTCTGCCTGTAAATAGTATAAGGGCATGGATAAATTGGGTGTGGGAATGGGAAGTGCAGCATATGGAATACAGGTGTTATTGCAGGTAACATTTTTAAATGTCAAACCAGCAGCAACCCAATCTGCTATTCTTTGTGTGCCATTGATACAATTAGAAAGACATTTACTGAGTATGTACTATGCATTTCTCCCTGTGCTAGAAAATTACTTTGAATTTTTCCAAGATGCACTGTGGTACAGATTGAGTATCCATAATCTGAAAACCTAAATTGCTCTAAGACATGAAACTTTTTGAGTGCCACAAGTGCAAAATTCTATACCATAAAACTTTGCTTCATGCACAAATTGATTAAAAAGATTTTATAAAATTATCTTCAATTCAGGTACATAAGGCCTATGTGAATCATAGATGTACTTAGTGTTTAGACTGGGGTCCCAGCCATAAGATTTCCCTCTAGTATATGCACATATTCCGGAATCTGAATAAACAAAATCTCAAATTCAAAATACTTCTGATTCCAACCATTTTGGCTAAGGAATAGTAAATCTGTATTTAGTTTTTAAGTATAAGAAAAGTTTGAAATTTAGGAAAGCCTGAGGTAATTTTTTGAGGATATAATCTATTCTCTCTCTAAGAGCTGGTTTGTCTGATTGATACTGGCATTAGGCCAGACTGACATGCTGCTAAGTGACACTCTGTAGTAAGCAGACTAAAGACAGTGGTAATTAAAGGTGACAATGCTGCTGTATTAAGTACATGAGTGTAATGTGCCACATGGGTACTGCTTCTAGAAGAGAAGAACATAGAAAATGTATTTACTGAGAGCTGTCTGCTTCCTTAGGAGATTTTCTTTATTACCAAAACTTTAGGTTGAATTTAAATAACAAGAACATAAATACACCTTTTCTCAGGATACACTGGTGGATTTCTGTATGTTTGTGACAGTAAAGATAAAAGCAGATGTAAACCATCAGCTAACTATGCTATTTTTGAAATGCTGTGGACTATACTGACTGACATACCAAACAATTTATGTTACCTTCAAGTATCTATCACTTCTGTGATTCAGAGATGGGCACCTTCCTTTCAATATAGGTTCCAACATGATTTGAAATTCTTTTAAGTTAACTACCACATGGTTCAACCATAGCTGAATGTTCCACTAACCTGCATGTTGAGAACATAGTAAGGAGCCGGGCGTGGTGGCACACGCCTTTAATCCCAGCACTCAGGAGGCTGAGGTAAGTGGAGCGTTGTGAGTTCGAGGCCAGCTTAGGCTACAACGTGAGCGCAAGGCCGGCCTGAGCTACATGGTGCGACCCTGCCTCAAAAAAAAACCAGGGCCGGGAGTTTGGCTCAGTGCCTTAAGCGCCTGCCCTGGCAGGCGCGAGGTTGTGAGTTCAATCCCCGGTGCTAAAAAAAAAAAAAAAAAGTCAGTGTTTTTATATTGACTTTTGACTTACAATGCAAATAACAGGTCTGGGTTTTATTTATGGGAGTCATTTTGCTTAATAAATATTTTGACTAGTATTTTTTTTCATCTATGTTCACAGCTGCTTTATGGGCTTTCTAGATTAAAGTAGCAACAGGAAAGTTGTATGTTTGGAGGCAAAAATGATGAAATATGGCTATCCAAAAAGATGTCTCAAAATTAAATTCTGTTAAGACTTTTTAAAATTAAAGTTTAAGTTGGTTTCAAAAGTAACATTACTGTACAGCAGTTAATTGAATTGGAATGCAACAAATGTAATCATACAACAAGAAGGAAATAAATCCATAAAACAATTTATAGCTTTTAATTTTATATACAAATACATAACTAGGCATATTTAAAAACTTTCAGATGATGATTTGGGCTCAGTTTAATTGCCAGAACTTCTATGCCTATCCCAGATTCTTACAGAATGAGACCAATGATCTAAAGATAATATAAAATTCTTAATGAATACATAAAAATTTGATGTGTTCAGAATACCCTTTTTAAACCAAGCTAGTACAATACATTTTATAGTGTTTTCTTAAATTAAGAACTGATACCAAAAAGATTTTTATTTGTTTAGTTTAGTTTACCTGAAAGTATAACAATCCGAACTACGTTCTGTAGGTGCTATCATCGGTTATGTAGTTTACATTGGATTGAGGTATTCTAGTGGGGTCATAGAATCTCTGCATACCATTTAAAAATTGATCACAGAGAATTACAGGGTAGGAAGCTGTTTTTCTGGTCCAGATAGTCCAACCTCACATCATTTTAAATGTCTTTTCCCAGCACTCTGCCTGCTGGGGGCACTTTCTGCCCAACAGCCTGACAGGAGAGGGCATTTGGGATCTTCTTGAGGCTGTATGTTTTATTAGCTGGTGCAGTCTTAGATTTGCTGACATTTGACTGTCTACAACTCTACAAATTAGATTAACAGATCTAATTTAGCCCTTTGGGCAAACATAAAGTTAATCTCAGGATTCCTACCAAGAGAGCAAGGACACCAGGGCAAGAAAGCAAAAGAGGAGGTCTGACGAGGACGTCGTGGGACATTCTGACCAGTTGGACTTGTCTTGTGGGGAGGGCCTGGGCCCTGTGCTGGGGTAGACTGCTCACAGCATCACATGAGCTGGTTTTCTTTTCAGTTACAACACACACTAATGAAAGCAGGACACCCAGATGTAAATGAACTGAGTGCGTGCCTTGTGCCATGCCCTGGGCTAGACTGTTGACTTTCATTGTATCATTCAATTATCAGAACAACTCAAATGTTTATTCTAAAAATGAGGAAACCAAAACCTAGAAATTAGGTCTCTTGCACAAAGAGATAAGGCTAGTAAAAACTGGCATTGGAATTATAACCTCGTTCTGCTGTGGCCAGCATTTTTCTGACGCACTACATTGCCTTCTGGAGGTCTTAGCAGTTGTGGTGATCTGTGTGCCATCACATAGCCCTTGTTTGCCCACGCGTTTGTATCATTTCTGAATGCACTCAGCTTGCAAGGAGGAGACTTTCAGGGCTGGCAAGTCCACATTATTGTTGATTCTGATCTCTTTTTTCGTGATGCTTCTCTCTTCTTATAAAAATTAAACATTACTTTCAAAGGCATTACCCTTGTCTCTAGGCATGTATATTTTTAGCCAAATGAATCTACAACAATCGGTGTGAGAAACTTCTTTTATATCCTTCCACTGGGTCAAAAGAACCACAGGGTAGCTTGGTGTTAAGGGTCAGGGAATCTAAATTGGCCAGGTTAAATGATGGTCATGTTTTCTAAAGTGATGAATCTAAGCTTCCCAGTTGCATGCTTAGAGTAAAAGGGGAATGCAATTGTAAAAAGATCAAATAACTTTAGGCCTTGTCTTATTTTCAGGTGAAATTTCATAGCTCAAGGAAATAAAGCTCTGGGGAAGCACTGGGTCATACAGTATATAAAAAGTGCATTACGGTACCTTTAAAAAGCACAAAGAGACAGTCACACAGTATTGTAAGTGAACCCTCTCACTGCCCTCACTATGCTTACTGAGCTGTAAGCTCCTTGAGGGTGGAGCATGTTGTTTATGCTTTCCTTTCTCCTAGGTCCCCACATGGTGCCTTTGCCACTGCAGTCAGTTGATCAATAAGCATTTATTTCATGACTGAATGAATAAAAGAAATATGACTTTTTATGGATCAAGGATACTCATCATGTAGTATTGAATCAATTTCAATCATTTTGAGGCAAGAAACAACTTCACAGAGAATAGCAGGTTGAGAAGAATAATATGATTTCTGAAATCTCAGGTTAATTATGTGTCTGAGGTTATGTGCATTTGGCTGTAGAGGTTCATCTCTAATATAGCACTCAGAAATGGAATTTCTCTTTCAACTCATAAAATTATTATATTAGATACATTTTTAAATTTGAAATTTGTGATCTGTAATTTTTTTTTTTTTTTGTCTTTTTGAGACAAGGTCTCACTATGCAATTCAGGCTGGCCTTGAGCTCACTTTGTAGCTCAGGCCGATTTTGGACTTGCAACAATCTTCCTGCCTCAGTCTCCTAAGTGCTGGAATTATAGGCATGTACCACCACACCCAGCTTTGTGATCTGTAAATGTAACTGATTTTTTCCCCTCAAACCTTTCATCTAAAATGATGAGTATGCTTGGAGGAAATGCTGGAAGTGGTTTTGTTTTTGAAAACATCTTATTGAAGCGTGTGATCCTAAGAAAACCTAAACAAGAATAATAGAAGGTACATGCCTGTAATCCTGGCACTCGGGAAGCTGAGGCAGGAGGATTGGTGTGAGTTCGAGACCAGCCTGGGATACAAAGTGAATTCAAGGCTGGCCTGAACTGCATAGTGAGACCCTGTCTCAAAAAATAAGGCCGGGGATTTAACTCAATGACGTAAGTGCCTGCCTGGCAGGTGTGAAGTTGTGAGTTTGATCCCCAGTACCAAAAAACAAAACAAAACAAATAAATTACCCGAAGAGTTCATCCAGACTTGCATGATCATATTATTAAAAAAAAAAGAATAATAGGTAGATGAATAAGACTGTTACAGTTGATACATTGTATCAACTTGAGAAGTTTAGAATTTTAACTACCAGACTTAGCAGGGAGCCAGGATCCTTACTTTGTAGATATTCTCATCCCGTAAAAGAGGAAGGCACAGGGATTTTGTGAGTGCTACATTTGCCCTGGAAGCAGAGGGGTGGGGTGGGGTGTGAACTGCATACAATATAAGGGAGGAAAAGAGGCTTGCTCTTTCCCCCTTTTGCTGGCTGCTGCCTTGAAGTGTTGCCCCTGTGCCATGCCACGCTGCCTTGGAGTCAGCTGATTGTGGATTGAAACCTCCACAAACAGTGAACTAAATAAACCTTTTCTTCCTTCATTTTGGGTGTCCTAGCAATGAGAGAAAAGTAATCAAGACAAATACCGAGTGTGATTTGTGGTTGGAATTTCAAAGGTTCTCTACCCCTTGCTTGATAGATCCCTTTCTCTGGATTCTCAGAATACAAAAGCCACACCTGTCTTAAAGGATGCCTGTTTGCAAACAGAGAAATTGTTTTTATGACTAAGTGGAGAGAAATCATAAAAAGAAATTGTTCCATGTAAGTAATGTGATTCGTCAGGTGATTGTTAAGTTTTTTCTTCTCCCTCAGTTTCTTCCTGCTGTTTCCAGCCCTGCTGCTGTATCTCTTTCATGAGGGAAAAATGGCTTTGATATTCATCACCATGAGCTCACAGTGTGTGGGCTCCGTCCTTGATAATAAATTGAAGGAACTACTTATTAAGTTCCTACTTTTTACGTAGGTCTGCAGAGAATGTTAACTTCTTACAGAACTGGCCATGCATACTGCGTTATTCATTTTCCATCACTAAATAAAACACTTGAGGTAATACATAAAGAGAAAAGGTTCATTTTTGCTCATGGTTTGGAGGCTTGTCCACAGTCATTGGCCCTACTGCTCCGAGCCTGTGGTGAGGCAGCACACAATGGCTGGAGCACTGGGTGGAACCAAACCACTCACCTCCCCAAGCGCCAAGGAGCAACAGGAAGAGGACGAGACTAGTGCCCCACTGTCCCCCCCAAGGGCATACCCCTAATGACCTTCCACTAAGGACCTCCCTCCAGATCCTGCCCCTTAAAGGTTGTACCATCTCCCAGTAATGCCAAACTGGGGAGCAAGCCTTTAATAAGGGCTTTGCAGGGCACTCAAGATCCAAACTGCACCAGGCAGAGTACTAGAGATGAAGAGGAAATGTTATTTCTATTACCCAGGAGTTGTTCACAGACCTTCAAAACATTGTGGGGAGGAGGAGGAAGGGCATTGTAGCTTTTATGCCATCAGACTTCACATGCACATATTCAGTTAATAGGAGAACATCGTGTACCCATCTTCTGCTCAGTGGGAGATAGCATGGATCTCATGATCTGGAAAGAGCCCATCTGACCCTCAGAGACTCATGAACTTCTCGTGAACAACTCATGGACAACTGCCAGGAACTCTGCAGCTCTGCGAATGAGCCCCAGACCTGCTGCCTCAGAGCAGTCAGCCCCGCTGTGGTTTTTCTCTGTCCTTGCAGCAGTCATCCAGGGCTTTTTCTCTTGGTAACTGTCACTGCAAGTTCTGTTCATTCCCTGAAGAAAAGCACGTAGTTCTTTTTTATTTTAAAACTTTATTGTTAAAAATAGCACACTAGCAAAACTTTAGACCTGACTCCCTTCTGGAAGCCCTAGGGGACATAGCTTTCCTTCCTTATGTTGCACTTTCTTTTCCTTCAGACAGCTTCCTGTCTTCTATTAAAGGAAAAGTTTGCTTTCCAGAAAGCCTCATTCCCAGCACGCAGGCTGGAAGATGTAGGGAGTGCCAAATGGTCCATAATTCCCTGTGTCAGCCTGGGAGCTTGTGTCCCTGGGGTTGTCCCATGGGTACTGGACTCAGTCATTCGGGGCATTTCCTTGAATTTTTACCTTCTTTAGCAATACAAAAGCAATTTCCTCCTATCCAGTGTAGATTTTACATTGAGCCTTCCTTTCCCCAAATCACCTTAAATCATTGCTTTTCTGAACCCAGCCAAGGTGGGATTTGCCACAGCACGAGTTCACTGGTAATATTTGATAAGTAACGCTCGCTGGATGAGTAAAGAGTGGTGGTGCACCAGCCGGGCTGCGGAGAGCCTCGGGCAGGTCCGTGCTGGCCCCTTCCCTCTGGAAGCTGGCTTCACATGACATCTTTTGCTTTTGGAAAACAGTATTCCAGACATGAAATAAGAAACTATGAGTCACACAATAAATATAATACTAGACTTGTGCCATGGTTGCTTTTAGACTATTGTATTTTACTACTTGTTTAATTATCTGTTTGCTACAAAAGTTGGCAGTCCTGGCTTTTCTCTCCAATGTAAACAAAATAATACTGTTTTAATTCCTTTGCTACTTAATGCTGTAATAATGGATACCTTGTTTTTTTTTTTTTTTTCAAGTTTCAAGTTCTAAGCAGGTTTAGAATGGGAAGTCTTCAAGGAAACTTTTTTTTTTTAAAGGAGAGTTTGTTTTTCCTTGTAATAAATCTAAAGGAGATGAAATGGAATGCTCCTCTGCTAGGAAGAAAAGTATTACAACTGAAAAAAGAAGTTTATAAACAGATCTTTTTATAACACATCCAGGTGACCTGGCAGTCCAGGATCTAGGCCTTGCCTTTGGCTGTCCAGAAATTTGATTTCCTCAGCTCACTGAGCAATTGAGTGAACCCAGGGACAATGACTGTCATTAGCTGGTCTGTACATTCTCTCCCTTGCAGCAGCCTATGTGAGAAGCCAAATGACAATCAGAAGTCTGCGTGGTGGACATGGGGTCAGAGCCAGAGGGAGCAGGGTGGTCTGCGTGGCATGTGTCATACAGCCCCAGGCTGGACGTCCTCCTCACTCCAGCCTGCGTCGTGGAGCAGTGCTGGTCACTCCTCCTCTTGCTTGGTGAGGCTGCCTCTCCAGCTGGACGCATGGGAGACGCTGAGTATGAACAGCCTGTCTTGTTAAAACACAGCACAACCCATTCTGAGGCTTGGCAGGGGAGCACTCTGGAACACAATACTGTGCGTGCAGTGAGTGGTTGTTCTTCCGGAGCTTTCCACTCCTAGGTCTTTGCCTTTGATTTTCCGTGTTGACGACCATCTCCAGCCCCAAGGTGTATCAGGCTCTCTATAACACTGGCTAGATAAAGGCAAGCATCAGCACTCTTTCTGTTGTCCTAAGCATGGCTGAGATAGGCTGGAACTGTGAGTGGATATATTATTAAAATTAAGAGAAAGCTAAAGAATAACAAACACATACTTAAAATTGTAAAAGCATCAGGCTGATGAAGGATAGATTTCTGTACCTGAGCTTGGTGCAAAAGGTTAGGAAGTCTAACACAAACTGTTAATAATGACCAGGTTAAATATCTTTTTAAAGAAATGCTTTTTCAAAGAGTACTGCTTTTTTCAGAGCCTCTTAACCTCAGTCAGGTAGCTACAACTAAATAGATCACATAGCCCATATTATCCTTGTTTGCTTTGACAGCTGACTAATCACATTTGAACAGTTTTTTTTTTTTTTTGTCTTTTTTTTTGCCTTTTTGAGACAGAGTCCCTATGCAGTTCAGACTGCCCTTGAGCTCACTTTGTAGCCCAGCCTGGTCTTGAACTTGCAATGATCCTCCTGCCTCAGCCTCCTGAGTGCTGGGATTACAGGCGTGCGCCACCACACCTGGCTTGTTAACAGATTTTTTAAAAAGGATTGTCTGATTTCATCTATTTTTAACACATTTTTATGGATTGTGTGTGTGAGAGACAGGGTTTTGCTATGTAGTTCAGACTGGCCTTAAATTTACTGTGTAGCCCAGGCTGGCCTGGAACTCTCAGTGATCCTTCTGCCTTAGCTTCCTGAGTGCTGGGAGAAACAAACCATTTCTAACATTGACCTCAAATCCTGGGGTACTTCACAAAGTCCCAAGTGTACTGATTACCAAATAAGCATATCGGACTCATAAGAATGATTTCTTTTATGTGGCTTATTCAGAATAGCAATATGAAAGCATTAAAAAAAATTCAATATTATTTTCAGTCATTTGCAAGCATGGTTTTTTGGTATTCAAATCATTTCATCTTTGGCTAACTGGAGCCTCTTTATGCGGCTTTTGTGTTCTTCTGACAAGATGCCATTAAACTTGGAGCACTTCCTTCCTTCCTGAGTTCATCAGGATGTTTCCGGCTCATCTTGTCACCTTTTTCTGGTTCAGCCCTGGATCCAGTTACTCCTCAAGACAGCCTTTGTTCCTGTCAGTGAAGGGATGTTTTTAAGGACCACAGCCTGGGTGCTGGCTCATTGCTGCAGAGTTGTCTGTTCATCTAAAGCCGACTCACTGACTATCTTTATTTTTTAAAAGAAGATTGAGTTCATATTAGTATTTTCAATGTAAATATAGTATTATAGTATCTTAAAGAGCACTTAATTTTTTATTGTATTTTTCACTGCCCCAAAAATACCTTGGTTCCATTTGGCATTGATACAATTATATATTTGTTTTATCCTATTCTGCATGTGAAGATTAAAAACTCCAATATTATTAGTAACAAGAATACTTCTGAAATTTAAGATTCTTTGTAGCTCTATTTGCCCTTGGGATGTATAGCACCATTGATATAAAGTAAAAAAAATTTGTGTTATAAATCAACTGAATTGCTTTTTCTATGTTCTTACACTATCAATGGGATATTTTCATTTTTCTTGCATTTTTGCTTTTTAAGTTTTCTTTTTAAAATTTATTATTAACATAACATTTTTATAGAGTTAAAACTGTATGAGGCAGATCTGGAGAAGTCATGGGGTTCCTTCTTTGTCTCCACATTGTTCCCTTCCCTATAAGTTTTTAAAGTATATTTTTATTGGTGCATAATGACTTTATAAAATATTGGTTTTCAGTGTGGTATTTTCATATGTGTGTATATTTTGATCATATCGATGCTCCTATATCTTTCCCTTCTACTCTCTCATTCCCTTCCTCTTGTACCTTCATTCCATCTTTTTTAAGGTTCTACATATTAGGGAAAACAGGTGAGACTTGTCTTTTTTCACTTAATATGATAGTCTCCACTTCTATCCATTTGCCTGCGAATGGCATACTTTCATTCTTTACAGCTGAATAGTACTCCATTGTGTGTATATGCCATATTTCCTTTATCCAGTCATTGGTTGATGCACACCTGGACTGGCCCATATTTTGGCTACTGTGAATTGTGCCACAGTAAACATGGGTGTGCAGGTATCCCAATACTATGCTGACTTTAATTTCTTTGGTTAGATGCCAAGGAATGGTATAACTGGTCATATGGTAGTGCTGTTTTTAGCTTTAGTTTTATACTGATTTCCATAGTGGTTTTACTAATTTACGTTCCTACCAGCAGTGTGGAAGGGTTCATTTTTCCCTACATCTTTTTTATTCATTTTTCCTTGAGACAGGGTCTTGCAATGTAATTCAGATTGGCTTTGAACTCATTGTGTAGCCTTTGAACTCACTATGAGGCAACAGTCCTCCTGCTTCAGCCTCCCAAATGCTGGAATTACAGGTATGCACACCCATGCCCAGCCTTCCCTAAATCTTTGGCAGCAGAGTGTGTGTGTGTGTGTGTGTGTGTGTGTGTATTCTTGAGGACAGCCATTCTGATTGGAGTGGAATCTCAAAGTAGTTTTGATTTCTATTTTTCTAAAGGCTAAAGATATTGAACATTTTTTTCTGTATACTTATTGGCTATTTGTATTTCTTTTAAGAACAATTTGTTCAGTTCATCTGCCCATTTATTGATTAGCTACCTGATTTTTTTTTTGGTGTTGTGTATTTTAGATATTAATCCTCCATTGGAAAGGTAGCAGGCAAAGATTTTCTCCTATCCTGTAGGCTTTTGTTCAATCTGTTGGTTGTTTCTCTTACAGTGTAGGAACTTTTTAATATGATACAGTTCCATTTTTTTTTATTCTTACTATTTCTTGAGCTATTGAAATTCTATTTGGCAAGTTTTCGCTCGTGCCTATGGATGGCTTCAAGTTTCCCCTCTAGCAGTTTCATCCTCCTATGTTTTTGAAATTCTTTTTTTTTTTTTTTTGGTTTATTAACTAGTATTTCTTTTTCTAAAGATTAGCAAATTGAGATATTGTTATACGCCTTCACCCTTTCCTCCCTCATTCATTTTTATGGTAAATATTCCATTACCGTTTAAGAAGGGCTTTTTTGTCTTTTAAAACAGTAGTGATAATTAGTACTAGTTCAGAGCTACTGAAGCTCTGGAGAGATGCACAGACACTTGTTTTTAAAATGGGAACACTTTTTCAGAAGTGCATTTTTTCCCAAGGGAAACAACCATTTTAAAACCAAGTCTCTCTAACATCCCCTCCATGCCTCCCTAGGCAGCGAGGCAAGAGTTTCACGCAGTTTGAGGCGAAGCTCGTGCCTCACCATCTGCCAGCTTCTCTGCGGCGCTGGCAGTCACCCCCGAGGCTGCCCCGCTGAGGCGGGCCTTGGTAGGTCGCCGGTGACCCTGAACTCGAGGCTCGCTCCGCTCTGGGGAGAGGCACTGGAATCCCGGCTCTGGCTCTGCGGCTCGCGGGCCCCGGCGCCCCGCCTGCGCGCGGAGAGGCCGGGATTGGGGGCCGGAGCGCCGCCTCCGTCTCGGCGCACACGCGGGCTCCCGCCCTCCCTCCCCGCCCCGAGCCCGCTCCCGCCTGAGCAGTGCAGGCTCCGCACTGCAGATGCCCGCCCGCCTGCCTGTGCTCGGCGGCTTTCGCGGTGCCTCGCCGCTCCCCGCGACCCCTGAGCGCCGGCTTCCGCACTCTTGCCGCCCCGCAACGACCCTCGCCCTCCCGGACGCGGCGAGCCCCACGCGCACAGCCAGCCGCTCCGCCGGCGGGGGGCCGGGGACCGAAGCGGGCGGTGGCCGCACCGGAGCCCGGGTCGCTCCCGGATGCGGCAGGACAAGCTGACAGGCTCCCTGAGGCGCGGGGGGCGATGTCTGAAGAGACAGGGCGGCGGCGGCGGCGGCGGCGGCGGCGTGGGCACCATCCTGAGCAACGTCCTCAAGAAGCGCAGCTGCATCTCGCGGACCGCACCCCGGCTGCTCTGCACTCTGGAGCCGGGTGAGGAACCAGGGCTGCCGAGGGGGCGCCGGAAAGGCGCGCTGGACTCGGCCGGGGTCAGGCCGCGGCTCGGCGGGCGCCGGAGGAGCCTGGTCGGCCCGGGAGGGCGCGGCGCGGACCAGGGCCTGGGTGGGGGCCGCGGCCTCCCGGTGCGGCCAGCGCCGGCTGCTGCCTTGCACGGACCTGCGCGCGTGGGCACGTGCGGACTCTGCCCCAGCAGCCAGAGGTCGCGCCACCTATTGTGCTCCGGGCTCGTAGGAAGCCAGACCTTGAAAAAAGTGTGTGGGGGCTGAAAAAGGCGCAGAATTGGCACCAGAGGTCAGAAGGGAAAGCAGCGACTGAGAAGAACAATCGACTATAAGTGCATTTTCTTGAGCGTCCCTGCGGCGCGAGTGCCAGGGTCAGCTCGCCCGGAGGCTCCGATCTGTGTTCGCAGAGCCGTGCTGTAGGTTGGGTCCAGGGGCGCGCCTGGCCACGCTAGGATAGGCCCTTTGCGCCACCAGCCTGTGTTTACACATCCCTGCTTCTCCGGGCTGCCGAACTCCAGGGCAGCTCCACCACCTGGCAACCTTCCCGGGGGGTTTTAGTGCCCGGCCCTGCCTCCTGGGCACAGAGGTATCTGCAGGAGGTGGCCGTCCACGGAGCCAGCTGTGTTCGCACCGGTGCTTGGCTCCTACCTTTCCCTGGAGTGGCCCTAACTGGGCTGCACGCGGGTTCCTCATCTCCACTCCCTGCACCCTACCGCCTCTGGGACCTGCTATTACCCAGCTGCAGGAGATCCGGCCCAGGCATCGAGTCCCAAAGGGGGAGCGCAGAGCCGCTTTCTGAACCTCGTGGTTTCTTTGTTTTTCTCCTCACGGAAGTGTCTAGTTGCAGAGACTGTAGTATTTATTCACCGCCTTATCTCCTCCGCCCCCTTTAAAAAATCTCCTTCCCACGTTAACAGTGTTTTGTATTTCTGAATCCAGAACAGCTGTGATTTTCAGATGAAACATAAGCCTTCTCCCCTCTCTTACTCAGTTAGAAGAAAAGGGTTGAAAATGACCTGATTTAAGCTTTGCATGCAGGCGGCGAATGATCACTTCCACTTAAATCCTCTGGCTCATTTTCGATCGTGAGAAAATAGTTGCGGTTTTAGCTAACCCCAGCTGGGTTTCAGCGCTGTCAGGCAATTGACATGAAGCCAAACAGGTGCCCCCTGAAAGTCAGAGGAGTGTATTTGGTCAAACGTACAGGGAACTCAGCAGGTTTTTAGATTAGCAGAAATAAGTTAGCGGGAGACTGGATTTCCTGGTCTTTGTTGTGGTAAAGCAAACGTCTGGATTATACGCTTCCCCATTCAGCACCTTGACCCTGGACAGCACCCTCTCGACAGTCTGTTTCTCAGGGCTTTAAATCGTGTCTTGGAGCTGGAGACTCTCTTGGGGTCCCTCTCTTGCTCCAGGGGCAGGGCTGCATTTAAACGACCCCACAGAGTTGACAACCCGTGGGGTATTTAATATTCCTTCAGAGAAGTCAGTCATCTATCCAGGCATACTATAGTTTAAACCAGAAGCTTTGAAAAGGAATATCAAGGCGTTGACTGATTGCATGCCTGGGATTCTCTACCATCCCTTGACTTTAGAAATCTAGGTCCCAATATGTATAATCACAGCTCTCTCCCGGGCTCCAAGAAGAGCATTAAATACTGTCAGGCTTGAGTGAAACAGACACATCTTTTTCCTGTTTCTTGATTCCATATGTCTTTAAAAGACCAATCTACTTTGTAATAATAATGAAAAATAATGTAATGATAATTAAATATTATTCCTTGTAAACTCTGAAGATTGTTCCTAAGCATTGGACATTTTAGAGAAGTTTTCAATATACCCAATCTGCAATCAACATCTTTGGGGCAAAATCATCATCTGATTTTTGCAATTTGTAAAACTGAATGTTGTCGACAGTGGTGGAGCTTTAAAGCAATAAGTCTTTTAAAAGGAACTTAAAATATCATTGATTTTGAAATTGAAGAAAAAGGTTATGTAGCACTTTCAGATTTGATTATAACTTTTAGAGGATTTAGGGAGGGATAAGAATTGCCATAATTTCACTGCAATAGCAGCACATTCTTCTATGGAATTCTGAATAAAGGTTTTGATTTAAGTATTAAAATATAGTGTTCATGCACTTTCCCATTTATTTTATTCTATTCCATGGATTTGGAATTCTAATTAAAGAAATTTATTCTAAAGGTGTAGATTACCTGAGATTAGAATTCGGTTGTATTTTTAGCTTGTAGTTTATAATTTAACAGGCACACATGATTTTGTCTTCAATAGGTGTATCAAGATAGAATTTAAAAATATATGAAAATATCCAAATGAAATTGCTATAATGAATCATTCCATTATAAGAGGAAAGCAATTATCTCCTTCCTTCCTTTTTTCTCTCTCTTCTTCCCTCTCTCCCACCTTCCCTTCTTTCTTTCCTTGGTTATGCAGGGTACAAACCCAGGACCTTCTGCATGCTAGGCAAGCACTGTAATGCTGAACTACATCCATAGTCCCATGATACCATTTTACAGCTTTTGATACTTATGATACTGAAGTTCCTAAATAGTCTTAGTCCATGCACATATCCTCTGCTAAGAATTCTGCTTGTATGTTTCATTAATATTAACTACACCATGTTAGGAGATTTACAATTAATCACCATACCAGTCCTCTGATAGACATTATTATCCTCATTTTAGCATTTTTTTTCTCTTAGTACCAGGGATCAAACTCACAACCTTGCACCTGCTAGGCAGGCACTTATGCTACTGAGCTAAATCCCTGGCCCTATTTTTTGAGGTAGGAGCTCACTATGCAGTTCAGGCTGGCCTTGAACTCACTTTGTAGCCCAGGCAGTCTTGAACTCATAAGGATCCTCTTGCCTCAGCCTCCCTAGTGCTGGGATTAAAGGCGTGCACCACCATGCCCAGCTCTATTATCCTCATTTTAAAGATGAAGTTGAGGCTGAGACAGGTTGGTTTTTTGGTGTCTAGGAAGTAAAGTCAAATGAAGGTCTCTGTGACTATAGAAACTGTCATCCTATGTGATAAGCTCCATTCTATTAACATAGGGTATTTTCTGTTTTAATAATCAAGATACTTACTTTAAAAAGATACTTTTCATTTTAATACAACTGATTAAAATTTAGTAAAAATACCTATTTAAAAATACGACAATTCAGTAGAATCAAGCTTTTACTTTTATTTTTAACTTGTTATAGTTTCTATAAATAAATAACAACTTATATATTTTCTTTTAGGGGTTGATACAAAATTGAAGTTCACTCTTGAGCCATCTTTAGGTCAAAATGGCTTTCAGCAGGTAACTTTATTTCTGGCTTTGAAAACACTCATTCTGGGGAATAAGCAGCGTACACTGAGATATCTTTTTAAATATTAGCATTTACTTTGATTCACATAAGAAGGTACCATTTTCTTTTGTTTAGTTTCAGATAAAAAACTTTTGAAAATGCAGCTAACCTGGTTTATACTTGGTATGAAAAATTTTGTAGTTTTCATAAATTGTACAAGAGTGAAAAATATTTTAATAACCAGATTTCTGTTATCTGAGCTCTTTAAACATGTTTTCTTTTTGAACCAGAGCTTCCAAATTATTGTATGTGTATTGTCACAGATTTTTTAGGGTCCTTAAGGGGTGGAGTTTGGGGTCAGTCACAGCCCCTAGACTGATAACTTCTGGCTGAAAGAAGCTTTTTTTTTTTTTTTGCAGCACTGAGGATCGAACTCACAGCCTCACGCCTGCCAGACAGGCGCTTAAGCCACTGAGCCAAACTCCCAACCCTAGATTTTTTTTAGGCAGGGTCACACTATGTAGCTCAGGCCGGCCTTGTGCTCGAGTTGTAGCCCAAGCAGGCCTCAAACTCACAATGCTCCTCCTACCTCAGCCTCCCGAGTGCTGGGGTTAAAGGCTGGGCTCTGAAAGAAGCTTTAATTATTTATCCTAGTGTGATGTACTAATTTTCTCTTGTGGAAGTCAAGATAGAGAAAAGGTTGAAAGTGTTTCTCCAGCTTAATATTCTCTGATATTTTCTCTTTGTTCCCAGTGGTATGATGCTCTCAAGGCAGTTGCCAGACTGTCAACAGGGATACCGAAGGAGTGGAGGAGAAAGGTAAGGTGGATTTCTAGGACTGCAATACGAAAGGATTGCATGTGTCCTCCTTGAAAGTGTCTGGAATGTCAAAGTGTATTCTAGGTTTAGTAATCCGATTTTTATCTTTTCATCACTCATGCATGCCCTAAGCATGTATTGATCCATTCATTCTGTGCCAGGTGCTATTCTAGGTGCTAGGGATGCAACAGTGGAAACAAAAACAGCAGACAGAAGTTTTTGTCCTCATGGAGCTTACAATGAATAAAATATAAAGTATATTAGATGGTGATAAATGCTATGGATAAAAATAAAACATAGAAAGAATTAAGGTGAGTGTGAAAGAACCGGGTAAGGAGGTGGAATTTTAAATAGCAAAGTAACATGTGAGTAGGGCCTTGAAAAAGGTGAGAAAGTCAGCCTTGCAGCTAGCAGGGAAAAGACAGGCCAGGTGGGGGTCAAATACAGATGTATGCAGGTGGGAAATCTCAGGGATGTGGAAGCCGAAGTAGTTGGTGATGATGGCGCAGGACAGGTGGAACACAGAGAGCAACAGGAAAGCAATAGGAGAGAGGGTCGTAGAGGCCATGTGGGGGATTAGGTTGCATAGGCTTTAGGCTGTAATAGGAGTTGGGCTGCTGCTGACTTGAGAATATGAGAGACCAGGATAGAAGCAGGGAGACCAGTAGGAGACTCACAGTAGTTTAGATGAGATGACTTAGAGTTGTGATAGTAGAGAAGGAGGGGACCTAGATATATTTTGAAAGTTGAACCAACATGAATTTCAGATGGGCTGAATGTGAGGTATAAGAGAGATGTTAAGGGTAACATCAAAATTTTGGCTTGAGTGACTAGTAGGGTGGAGTTACTGTTTAGGGGGTTGGGAGGAGAAGTGTGTGTTTGGATATAGATATATATGTATAGTTGGAGTGGTGGTGAGTTACATGATGGCTTTAGATCTGTTAAGCTTGAGATGCAGATGCCTATTAGATGTCTAAATTGAAGGTGTTAAGTGAGCATTTGGAAATCTGATTCTGATGCTTAGAGGTCTAGTAGGAGATATTAATGATATAGTAAGATATCAATAGTGTTTCTACCAAGTTACATTGAAATACCAAAACTTGAAATGTTTTCTTAGGATATTAATTTATAAATCTAGTTTTAATGCTCCCGGGATCCAAATATTGAGGCATCCTAAAAATAAAAATGACATTATGAAATACATTTTCCACAAACAGATTTTCTGGGTAAGATAAATGAGTAAAAATATCCAGTGACTTTTTAAAAAAATTATTCATTGTGCAAGTCCATCTGGCGGTTTTATGTGTGTGACGGAGGGATGAATTAGCAGAGACCTCCATGATGAAAAAAGGTTCATTCCTTATGAGTGATCAAGTGGCTTTTGCCTGGACATAGCAGTTTATTCGAGGCAAATGCTATGCCCCTGAGCTATACCACCAGCATAATAGAGAGCAATTCAAAGCCAAGTAAAAGAAAAACACAACTAAAATACAATTTCAATGAGCTGAAATAAAATTTGAAAAAAAATGTTGTTTTATTCTTAATACCATTTATAATATTGGGATTGTTGCTTGGCACGTAGTATGAACTCAACAAATATTTATGAAAGAACTGATGGAAAGCCCTAAAGGGTACAATTTAGGAGAGTAAAAATTTTGAGGAGGCTCTTATAGATCTCTATGTATAAGCTACACCTGGCCTAGGAACAGTTCTCATTTTTTTGTTGGATGCAATAATTATTTCCTAATAAAAGTGGAACTACAAATTCAACATTAGCAATCATCTTTATGTAATATTTTAGGTTTGGTTGACTTTGGCAGATCATTATTTGCACAGTATAGCCATCGACTGGGACAAAACCATGCGCTTCACTTTCAATGAAAGGAGTAATCCTGATGATGATTCCATGGGGATTCAGATAGTTAAGGTAATGCCCCCTACACTGGTCTCTTGTTCAAAAACACCCCTCCCCCCACCTCTTAAGAGCCAAATGATTCCAAGACAGAGGATCAAATGATCTCTGCATTATGGTCTGAATGTCTATGTGTTTTCTGCCACCTCCTTTCATTAGTTAAGAACTTTTTAAAATGGAAAGCCTTGACTATTCCTTGTCTTTATGACTTTAATTGTTGCCAGTAAGAAGAAAATTTTTCCATTTATATTGTTTATTTATCTTCCTCACACCATAGAAGATTGAAATTCACCCTCCCCCTTTTTTCCATGTTGCTTGATCAGTGCGGTCAACTGTGTTTTTGCATTGCAGTCAGCTAATGAGAAGTTAAGTATATGTCATATTAGAATCGTTTGGCTCTTACTAGGGTGTTTGATAACTTTTAAACTGTTAATTTATATAGTTAGGTTGACTGATGGACCTAGTTTAAACCAGGTGGTTGAGGGTTCTACTCAACTGTGGAGGCAGCTGTGCTTTGCCTACCTGGAATATTATATCTGCTTAGAATCTGGTGCTAAAAACCACGGATGTGGATTTCATTTGATTCCAGAATAATCCTCTTACATAAGACTTTAGCACATGGTTTTTTATTTCATGAGTGGATTACAGTGTGATGCTAAGCTCAGATTTTAAAACGAAGGTTGTTTCATCTAAATTTTGGCTGCTACAGGATGGCTAGTGTTTTGCTTATTTGAATATACTTTCTAAAGGAGGCAGTACTAAAATGAGCTACTTTCCAGTCTAACTTGGTCTGTTTCTGTCAAATGCTAAAAAAAGTATAGCATTTCACATGGCATTCTGAAAACCTTTGCATTATTCACATTTCAGTTGTTCACTTGGAATTTCAGGACAGGTTTTACGGAAACAAGTATTTCATATCTGAAATATTTTCTTTCTGTTTAACTTGTGAATTAAAACACTGAACATTTTATAATCATGTTATCAAGAGGATTTTTATTTGCGCATTGGGATGAATGCTATGTCATTAAAATGACTTCAGTTCCTGAAAATCATAGACTCTGCTCAGTCACTAAATTATAGGTATTGCCCTCATTACATATGAAAGCACAGCAAATGTTTCTGTTCTTACATAAACTTATAAAAAAATTTGGACAGAGTGATTTTTCTGTCTCTTTATAATACAGATACATTTTTTTGCTATTTTTATTTTACTCCTTAATATTATTTAGAGTTTTAATAGTGAAATATACCATATTTTTAAAGCTAGGCATTGACTATGCAGTCTTGTAATCCCAGCAGTAAGAGGCTAAGAAAAGAGGATCACTGCAAGTTTGAGGCCAGCCTAAACTACATAGCAAGACCCTGTCTCAAACAAACAAACAAATGTATATATACACATTTTGTAGAAAAGAGTAATATTAACATCCTATACATGTTGAAATGACTTGTGTACATGTATGTCTGATGTGTATGTACTATAATTTTATGTAAATTATGTGATTTTTGTCAATTGAGTCATTTTTTGTGTTAGTTCTGGAAACACTAAGTAGAAAATTAGGCTGAATGAACTTTTTGCAAATCTCTTTCAATGTATTAAGAACATTAGGAAGAAAAACTAAAAACTAAAAAGTATTTGGCCCATGTCTGTAACTTACATATACATTTTAAAAGCTAAAATTGGTGCTGGGAATGTAGCATGCACAAGGCCCTATGTAGCATGAACTCCCCAGTGCTGAAAGAATTTTTTTAAAAAGGTTACTAAGAGTCATGTTGATAATTTAATTGTATTAAATAAGAAGACAAATAACGAGAGGTATTATTGTTTTGGAGGGAGTATTAAGAGTTATTTTAAAGAATTGCTTCCCTTCTTTTTTAGGACCTTCATCGAACAGGCTGTAGTTCTTACTGTGGCCAGGAGGCTGAGCAAGACAGGGTTGTGTTGAAGCGGGTGCTTCTGGCCTATGCTCGGTGGAACAAGAACGTGGGGTACTGCCAAGGCTTTAACATCCTGGCCGCACTAATTCTGGAAGTGATGGAGGGCAATGAAGGGGATGCACTGAAGGTGAGTAGCAGGCTCTGACAGAGGTAACTGAACATCTTTTGCAACAGTGACGTTCTCTGCTCATATGCCTCTCCCCTTCCCAAGGTGTCTTCCATGCCTTGGTGACTACCTGTGATGGCATCTCTCCTAAGTTAAGGCCATGTCAAATAATAGACTCATGTGGCTGCCCACTGGGAGAAGATTGATTATGTTGTAGTCTCACTTATAAGTCAAGTTGCTTTTTAAAACAAATTAAATATTAATTGTATTAATTACCCATTTTTGGATTAACAGTTTAGCTGCTTAAAACATCACACGTGTGTTACCTCATAGTTTTTTTGAGCCAGATATCTGGGCACAGCTTAGTCTGCTCAAGGTCACCTCACTGTGGCGTTCAAAATATTTGTTTTCAAAATATTGGTTGTGGTCTCATCTGAACTCTCAACTGAGGTGGGGGGCATCTGCCAAGTTTTTTCATGTGGTTATTGATGAGACTTAATTCCTCACAGGCTGCTGAACACAGAGTCTCAGTTTTTCTCCTGGCTATTGGCTAGAGGTCTCTTTTAGATCTTTGCCACATAAGCCCCTTAAGCACCTTGCAACCTGGTGGCTAGACTCTCTCAGAGTGAGCAAGAGAGTTAAAGGGAGCAAGCAGAGCAGAAGAGTTTGCTTGTTACAGATTTTTAGCCAAATATCAGAAGTGACATACGTGATTCTTTTATATTCTATTAATTGGAAGTGATCACCATGTTCAGTTTATACTTAGAGGGTAGGGCCTACTATAGAAGGGTGGGCCACCAGGAGATAGGGATCACTGGGGGTCATTCTGAAACCTGCCTCTTCTGCTGGTTATATTTAATTCTGTTTGGAGCCCTATTTGGTTGCTTTGCTCGTTCATATTTGGGGAAAGGTATGGAGGAGGTCTGAGAGTGTCTATAGAAGATGTTTGCATGGAGAAAAGTTATGGATGTGACTTATATCATTAGCTTTTAATATTTGATGCCTTAGACCTTTATTAGCCAAAAAATAGTTCTGAAACCACTTTAAGATGAAACACTAGCTATGTAAGCTTATAGGTCTGAAGGCGAGTTGGTGAGTCACCAAAAATAATCTTTATGAGAAACAAAGCTTTTCCTATGCAAGATGGCCTTCTTTGCTTAGGGCAGTGTGTGTTGCCAGTTCATGTTTGAACCTTGAAAATGGTATTATTTACAATGCTTGTGATGTCTGGAATAGATATTTGGTCTTTATGACCCAACTCTGAGTATAGTGAATACTTCAGTGATAGTCTCAACCACTGACTTATGTGATATGGAAAAATAAATATTATTCCTGATTTTATACACATGATGATAGATTTAAAAATAAATCCAGTCTGATATGATTTAAATCAGTTTTCACCCTCTCACTTTTCCCATTCATGTATTTAAAGGAACAGCTTTGAAGCTATTTGTTCACCAAATAGGGATTGGGAAAAGAGAAAGGCAGTGATGAATCAAACACATGACTTTAAAACATTTTAAATTAAGAAGCAATTTTGTTTATTCAGTCTATCAGCATTAGTCTTTTTTTTTTTTTTCTCTTATGACTTTAAAATAGGAACTGTTCTGTTGAAAAGCTGAAATGAGTGGTTCAGGTTAGGAGGAGGTAGGAAATTTGGGGAAGGGGGGTGTATGTGCCAATCAAATCCTGAAAGTACTCAGTGATGCTTGAGAAACTAAAAATTCACAAAAAAAGATGAATAAAGCTGGAAAACTGAACATTCTTTCTGCCTCCAAGAAAAAAGCACCTTGCATTGAGATATTGTATATCATCATCACTTAGGACCTTGTAGTTAGACATTTAATACGCAAAGGAGACTTCTGGTGCTCAGGAAATTATTGGGTGTCTGTGTTCGTGCTTCTTGGCACTTACTGTCTTTCCTTAGTAACTATTTTGTTTCTACTTGCTTGTTAAACATTTGAAGCTCTCCTATTACATATCTTTATTATTATTATTTTTAAGACAAAAGATTTGGCTTTTGGAATTCAGTACTGGGTACAGTGAGCAAGCTGGCTCTTATGTCTTAACACTAGACTTTGAGATGATGTTAGACTGAGAATTTAATTGTGTCATAAGAATCACTAGGTTAATTGAAGAAGTATTTTTCTTGTTTTCATGTAGTTCTGAAGGGCTCATAAATTCTTAATAAAAAGTTAAGTATTTTTCATGGTACCATATAACTTCTCCTAAGGTGAAAAGTGCAATAATCCACAGATCATTACATTGAAGTTTTCCTAAATCCCTTTTCTCCTGATCTGTGGAGCACTGGGTTCCCACCAGGGCTTTCTATTGAGAATCTACTGTGTCCCACCTGGGACCTCTTCCCTCCACATGTGCTGACTGTCCTTCTCCTCCTGTTGCTGAACTCCTGTTTTCCAGGTGATGATGATACATGGGCCAGGTACAGCCTGTCCTAACCAAAGGCTAAGGTCTGCTCACTCCTTGAGCAAAAGCCTCCAAAGGGCCTTCTCAAGAGTCTGCCCATGCATACAAAACTAGGATTCTAAAAGTAGAAATTTTTTTTTTTTTTTTTTGGTCTTTTTGAGACAGGGTCTTACTATACAGTTCAGCCTGGCCTTGAACTCACTTTGTAGCCTAGGCTGGTCTCAAACTCACAATGATTTTCCTGCTTCAGCTTTCCAAGTGCTGGGATTACAGGCGTGCACCACCACACCCGGCCTAAAAGTAGAAATTATGAGCCACTGAGGGAAGGAAAAAAATGAGTCGTTGACAGGGTTAGAAAATGACTTTTTTTTTTTTAAATAGAGTTTTGTAGTATTCTGAGAATAAGAAAGTATGAGACAGCTACTTCTCCACCAACATATAGAGACAGCTGTGATTTTCTTTTTTCTTTGAGGTGTTGGGGGTTCAATCCCGGACTTCATACATGGTATGCAAGTTTTCTACCATTGAGCTACAGTCCCAGCCTATGATTTTGCCCTTAATTTTGTTTTTCTGGTCCTCTTCGGGTTGAGATTATTTTTAAGGGAGTGGCACACATACTGAGCATTCTAGCCGACAGGGAAAAGACTGAGGATAAAGGTACAGAACTGGTGTGTGTTTTACTAGACCATTCTAGTAGTTCTTTATATTTCAGAAAAGGTAGTACAAGTAGAAAAATCAGAATGAAAATACTAATTTGAAGAGTTTGTATGACAACCTTATGAAAGAAGTGCAGATTTTAAAAGGCACCGTTAATTCAAACAAAGCCTGGTTGCATTCTCCCAGGAGAGGAAAATGGATGGGGCCACCACCAGTTGCACTAATAACCCAGGTTGATGGGAAATAAATGTCAAGGCCTGCCTCACTGTGGGTGTTTTATGGCAGGCCAACTCATGGAGGCTGTAAAACTGTTGACACCCAAGTGCCAGTCCTGAAGCCCCTGCTGCCTGCTGACGCAGCTTGTGGTTTCTCACTTTTCACTGAGGCTGAAGATAGTGTAATTATAGCTACTTATGAGGTGAACTCAGGTCTGGCAACTCACCTAAAGTTTTTAAGTAGCCGCAGACTTCAGGTCTGAATTATTTAGATAATTATGCCGCGTATTCCTTACACAGAATGTAGGTAAGCTTTGAAAAATCCAAAACATTTGGTACTGACATATTTGAGGAATACTGTGTTTTGCTTGAGGAATATATATATATATATATATATATATATATTTTTTTTTTTTTTTTTTTTTTTTTTTTTTTTTTTTTTTTTTTTTTTTTTTTTTTTTTTTTTTTTTTTTTTTTTTTTTTTTTTTTTTTTTTTTTTTTT
>RJWM01026577.1:0-27888 GCA_004363535.1 Dasyprocta punctata
TACATTTACTTTTATTTGCTATACCTATAGCACTTGACTTTTCTTATTTGTTTATTGTTTCTCAAATTAATAACTATAACTGTCTAACTTTGTGTTAGGCAGTGGCCTCTCATTGATTTTGGGAGTGAAGAAAAGAACCATGACATTAATAGGGAAAGGCCGCCTTTTCCTGTGTTCTTAGAAATGTGTGCAGGGTGAAATGCAGAAAAGCTGACGATGAAACCTGTTGAATGAACCAATTAAACCCTAAGTTCAGCCAGCCAGGAACAGCCATGCCGTCATCTGTAACACAGAATATGTTCCACTTTTAAAAGAACTTGCAATTGCCTCCCCAGGGCTGTAAGCTGAAGAACTGGAAAGGAGTAATTTGGAGGGAAAGTATCAAAAGAAAAGGAAGAAAGCTCTTGGTATCATTTCTACATCCCTGGCTCTCAGAGCCCATTTTCCAGCTGCTCCCTCTCCATTCTCAGGGCCTCTGCTTCCTATTTTGTAGCACCTCATTGTCATTTCTGGGACACTAAACAAAAGTTGAAATATGTTCATCCTTGTATGTGAACTTTCTCCTCCAATTATGAATGCAACAGATAGAACTCTTTCTTTTTCTTTCATCCTCATGAAGTGAGTGGCTAAGCAAGGTTGCAGTTCTTTTGGTGAGGACAGGTTGTTAGAGAAGAGTGTAGGATGAGCATGCTATTTAAAATAAAGGCAATCTGATTTTTGAGCCATGTATGCTAGAGTCCTCTAGCTGAACCAACTTTATTACTGAAAAGGCAGTCACTGATATCCAAAGCTGATGCAAAATTAAGTGGGATTTCAGCAGAGATGTGGCCCCATCAAAAGGCATCTCTTTTTCAACTCAGCATCACAGTTACTGTGTCTCCTTTGACTCCTATCTACTCTACTGAGAGTGAGAGCTAACCCTTGGCCATGTTGACTTTGTTTGCCTTCTGCCTTTGACATAATGGGAAATGCCCAGTAAATACAAACAACATCTAAAATCTATTTAAGAAACATTTCTAGAGTTTCAACTGTATACAGTACAGTCCATTATTCCAACCTTACAAATCTGCAGTAAAGTTGACTGCAGAACTTCTTTTGTGAGTAGTTTGGGGAAAAAAAATTAAAAAAGGGTGATATATTTTGCTTGAGTTACAGAAAAGTCACCAGCTCAAGAAGAAATATATACTATGAATCCCTGGGTTATGGAGGGTTTATCAGTCAGGGTTTTACTGGAGAAACAGGTATAACACAAAACATACAAATGTATAAGAAATTACAAGATTGGCTTACGATAGCCCCAGAGTTGGATAAGGAAGTGTGCAGAGGCTGTCTGCACACTGGAGACCAAAGGTTTCAGTCCAAGGTCTGGGGTTCACTGCAGTTCCGTGCAAGTTCATATCAGGGAACCGATGGGTCTGCAATGGAAGGCTGACGAGTCTACACTGAAAGGTTAAAGGATCCAAGGGAAACACCAAAGAGTCTGTGCTGGAAGCTAGAAGATGACATCCAAGCTGAAGGTGAAGACTGGAGTTCCTCCAAAGAATGGAAACCCATCCGTCCTTCCTCATTTCCCTTTTATACCATCCAGGCGATGGGCCACCCTAGGGTGGGTCTTCTACACCCTAGGGTGTAGAATTGCTGAGCTGATTTAGTTAAGCTTCTAAATTTCTCAAATTGACAAATTCAGTCAACCACTACAGATGGTATAAAGAAGAAAAAGTCCTTAGAACTCTCTTGAGTGGTTGATTCCAGTGTGTTAATAATAGCTAAAGTGAGCATGTGCACTGGTTTTGATACTGTCTTTAGTAATATATAGCCACATCTGCATCTGGTCCTTTGTAAGCACTTAGAAAATATTGTCTGCATGCAATTATTTAGCACTCCTACAAAATGAAGGACAATAGCATTTTAAATTTTTGCAAGAAACCCAAGAGAATCTGGAGACAGGGTATGCTCTTAAATATACTTTTATATAATAGAACGTCATACCATTATTTTATGTATAATCTTTTCACTGAAACACTGCTGCCTGATTCTTTTTACAAAAGACCTTGTTGCTTTGCTAGCCAAGAAAATCCTTAAGTTCAGTAGAGACAATAGAATAGGGCTTTAAAATTACAAAATGTTTTTAAACTTAAGCTTTTAAGTTTTTTATTCTAAAGTTTTTATCAACTTTAGGGCTTTTGGGATTTTTAAAATGATTTCCATGGAGTTCTTTGAAATGCAGCTCAGGTTGACTGTATCTTTATTATCTGACTACAGGATAGCAATCTGTGAGATGGAAAGTGATAACTTTCTTATACTTCTTAGCCCTCAGAAGACCAAATGTGTTGTCTTTGACTTTTCGTCTCTCGGGATGATCCCAGCCTTGAACATAGGCACTTTTATGCATACACATAATTATAGCAGAACAGGAGCATACTCTGCAGGGTTAGACAGAATCCCTGACCCATCTTCATGAACTTCAATGCAATTCTAATATCATAACCTGTTTATATTTTGTAGCTTTCAAGTGTTATAGAATAGCCTTGAATATTTATCTTTCCTTTTTAAAATTTTATTTTAAAGAGAATAAAACCAAACAAAATAAAACAGAATAAAGCCACTTCAAACAAAACAGTGAAAGTGATACAAGACTTCTAAACAGGATAATAGGAAATCAATAATGGCTACCATAATGCCTCTTGTTGTCTTCAAAATTGTTGCCCATTCCTTCAGACATAGTAAAATTGAAAAAAGCAAACAGAATAAAACAAATCAAAAGAGAATATTGAGTGAAACAAAACAATAAAATGGAACAGAACAAAATAGAGTATTGGATTTCAAAGACAAGACAGAAGGAAATCCTCCACATTTGCTATATTGTATATTATCATCCTCTCAATAGATGCCCAGACCACCAGCTCTAGGCCTGCGAAGTCAATCAAATAATACAAGCATTAAATTGTTTTTGTACCTCAGTTGCTAACAACAGCCTGTATTCCTTCAAATCACCCAGTTGCCAATGGGGAGGTGGGGTTCTTCTCTCCCAGCCTGCGCATGCTTGGCCCATGGAAAGGGCAAATTGGCTTCTTGTTTCTCCTCCTGGGACCCGCATGGCTTCAATATTTATCTTTCTGCTATTGTCTTCCAAAGGTGGAAGGGAAATGATCCTTTCATCAGTATGTTACAGTGCTTTCCAGATCTATACCTCCAACTAGACACTCCCAACTAGACCACTGTGGGTTATCTCTGAAAGTTGTTATATTGTGTGCAGGCAAAGAAGATAGTCTGTCACCTATTCCTTGCTAGGATGCTAGGAGATGTCTCTTTTCACCGTTTTTTTTTTTATTAATAAGAAAATCTTCAAGTTATAAGAAATCTTAGATGTGATCATTTCCATCTCATTGGTGCATTAACAGCATAAACTGGTTTGAGTTACATCTTTAATATTTGGCAAGATACACCTGAAAGGTGATGGATGTCTTCAGGCATAGGAGATATAACCCTCCACTGTACTGACATGGTGATTTGCTTAGAAAATATTTGTGACTGCACCTGATTCTGAGTTAGAATTACATCTGCAATTCTAAGGACTCAGCAAGGACTGAGACTCCCCAGATTCATCTAAGATTCATCGTTCCATCTCTTAGCTTCAGTCATATGGAGTTATTTTGCATATACTCTTCTTAAAACATTCTCTTTACCTTTGCCAGGCAAACTCTTACTGTACATAAGCATGTCTTAGTTGTTCCCTCTCGGAAGAAGCCTTCCATAGCTTTCTAAGGCACTCATCTGTGTTTACAAAGCATTTTGTACTTATATCATTGCAGTTGTGCATGCTGTACTGTAATTGCCCACCTTCCCTGTTACTCAGTAAATTTCTTGAGAACAGAAGGCTGTTTTAGTCATCATTTTGTCTCTGGCTCCTGGCAAGCTGTTTGGCAAGCAGTAGACATTCAGTAAATAGTTGTTAAATGAGTGAATGAATGGAGTCCAAACAAGGAAGACATTCTTAAGCATGGATTTCTCCTTTAAAACCTCAAGTGAATTCAGAGACTTTGTGTCTTCACAAATGCAAGTCTAAACTTCTCAGAGGATTCCCTTGGGCGTGCACCCTTACCTGTGGCCTGGTTTTTCTTTAGGCCCTCCTAGAGTGTTCCCATCTCTGGGTGTAAAGCCCTGGAATTTCTCTACCAGTCTGGGGTGTACTATACCATTCCTCAGCTCCTTCACCTTGTGCAGGCTTCTGCTGCCTATTCCCTTCAATTGTATGTATATAGGTAAGTCAGTATTTTGCAGTACTGAGGATAGAATTCACAGGCACTCTACCACAGTGGTATATCCCCAGCCCCTTTTTATATTTTATAAAATTTTGAGTCAGGGTCTCACCACACTTCCCAGGCTGGACTGAAACTTGAAATCCTTTCACCTCAGCATACCAGAATGATGGGATTATAGGTATGCATCACCAAACCTGGTTGCCTTTTCCCTTTTAGACACAACCATTCTCCTCCCAGGTTTCATATCTTCCTGCCCTGTCCAAGGTAAGTAACAGTTCTGGATCCCGGAAACCTGGTGACCTCTGTTCCATCACTATTCCACCTGCTGTGCCCAGAGAGTGTTCACTACTAGATTAAGTATGGTTCTGTCCTTGGAGGATATTTAAAAGTCTGCACTACTTCTCCTAAGTGACTTTCAAGTCTTATTAGTAGAATAAGGCTCTGAAGTGACTTCCATTATTCCTTGGGAGTTTAGGATAGGATTGTCCCTTGCTCCTATATCATTATGGTTCACTTAGCTGTCACTGTAGGAGCTAAATGTGTGTATTGCAGGAGAGACCTTCAAAAATGAAGAAGTCGATGCAGTTTTCCAGCGGAAGAAACACAATTAATTCCATAATAATAAGTGATTCTCCATTAATAAGTTAGAGGAGCCTACAAATTCCTCATTCTCACCTCCTTTCTTTGCCCCTGGAACTAGAGCTCACAGTGTCAATATCAAAACAGTGAAAAGAAACAAAGGATGAAAGAGAAAGAGAGATGGGCATCAGGAGTAAAGGCAAGGGAGGGAAGGATGGTGAGGAAGGAAAACCAGGACAAAGGAAAAACAGAGTGAGACTCAAAAGAGAGCAGACTCAGGGAGGATAGAGAAAGTTTGAAATGTATGATGTGGCACACACCTGTAATCACAGCTAACCGAGAGGGTGAGGCAGAAGGGACCACCGGTTAAAGGCCAGCCTGGGCAAATTAGCAAAACCCTGTCTCTAGATGGATGGGTAGCTGACTGGCTGGATACATACATACATACATGGGACTGAGGATGTGGCTCAGTGTAAGGCACTTGCCTAACATGTGTGACCCCCTGAGTTTCTGTGTCCAATGCCACACAAGAAAGAGGGAGAGATAAGGAAAGGGAGGGAGAAAGAAGGAAAGAAGGAATGAGGGAGACAGGGAGAGAGGGAGGAGAGGGAGAGAGAGAAAGAGAAGGGAAGAGAGAAGGAAATTTGGAGAGTGAAGAAATCATGGGGATCAAGAGGAAATTGATGTGAGTTCGAGGCCGGCTTGGGCTACAACGCGAGCGCAAGGCCGGCCTGAGCTACATAGTGCGACCCTGACTCAAAAAACTAGGGCCGGGAGCTTGGCTTAGTGGCTTAAGTGCCTGTCTGGCGGGCGCGAGGTTGTGAGTTCAATCCCTGGTGCTGCAAAAAAAAAAAAAAAAAAAGGAAATTGAAGAAAACATCTCCAGTAGCAACCTAGGAGAGAAGGGAACAGAAAAGTGAGAGAAAGGAAGAAACCTGTGCTGAGAGAATCTGTACTGTAACTTTCATATTACTCAAGAGGATTAATAAACTCCCACTTATTGAGTATCACATTGTGCCAGTTAATCTTCATTGTCAGCCTGACTGAAACTCCTTGGAAGGTGATTGGATTGTGAGGATTCTATACTCATCCTGCAGAGGTATCTGGATGTTTTTAGGTACATAGCGAACAGCCAAACTCTGGATTCATTTGGGGATAGGGATTCCACTACACTATTAAAGCAGAATGTGTGTGGGGAGGTGTAGGGGGTTGTACCTCAGTGGCAGAGTGTACAAGGCCCTTGATTCAATCCCCAGCACTAGGGGGAAAAAGACCTAGCATGTGTGTATTTGTCAACTCTCCTGTCACTGGGACAAATTACTTGATATTTACAATTTAAAGAAAGAGAGATTTATTTTGGCTAATGGTTTCCAAAATTGTAGTCCATGATCAGCTGGCTCCAATGTAGAAACATCACGGCAAAATGGCATAGTGGAGCAAAGCTGCTTACTTCACGGCAGCCAGGAAGTAGAGGATGGTGAGTGTCATCTAGAGTCATACCCTTCAAAGGCACACCCCCAGGGACTTACTGTCAACTGGGTCCCACCTCCTAACAATACATTCAGCCGTGAACATTTGTGAATTAATCCAAAGATGAGTAACTAATCCCTCATAATCCAGTCACTTTTCCAGAACTATCTTACTCCAGTCAAATCGACAAGTAAGATTAACTAGCACAAGGAAGTGCTAGTTAACAATTTGAAACCTAATGACAACTCCTTAAACCATACTTAATCTCCAAATAAACTTAATAACATGTTAATAGTTCCACCTAACTTGATGAAGCTGTGTACAATTGAAAACACAATAATCATTTTCCCAAAGTCTCAACAGTGCCAGCATTCCTCAAAAATATAAGTCAAAGTCTTCTCTAAAACTCAAGGCAAATTCTTAGCTGTGAACCCCTCTAAATATAAAAACCAAGTTACACATTCCCAAGATAAGTGACATAGTGTAAACATTCCCATTCCAAAAGAGAGTCATAGAGGCCAAATCAAGACCAAAGAAAAGATTGGGCCAAATCAAGACAAAAACCCAGTGGGGTAGACGTTAAGGCTTATAATTCTGTGTCCAACATACATGGCACATGATGGTAAGATGTGAGTTCTAGTGTACTTGGGCAGCCCTACCCCTTTGGCCTTACTTATTCATCCCATGGAGTCTATCTCTTCAGCTCACTTTACTCACTTCCTATGGCTTTCCTCAGCAAATATTTCATGTTCCTAGCATCTCCAACTTCCTAGGGTCTCCACTACAATTTTAGCTTCATTCCTGTAGCTTCACATATCTACTGTACCTCTCAGAGCATACTGCCTGGCCTCTGAGGCATTCCTTTGAAATATAGGTGGAAGCATAACCCCACAGCTCTTACATTCTGCATGCTTGAAAAATTGATATCATGTGGATAATACTAAGATCCGTTGTGAGCAGAAGCAGTAGCCATGCCCCCTTATACTATGGCTGCAACATCCTCTGAGTGCCTGGATAGGTGAGCATAGAGAAATAAATCCTGGGGAGCAAATTCTGTAGGCAGCCCTTCAGGAGCAGGAGGTGCAGAGCTCTCTTGTTAAATGGAAAGTTTAAAGTTTTGCACCCTCGAGCCTGCTATGGTTGGAGTCTTGCTGATTCCTGAGATGCCCTCCAGGCTTCTTTCTTCTCCTGGTTCAAAGTACTTGGTTTCTTTTAAATGGTGATAATCTCTTCAGTAATCACACTTCCTTTAGCCCCAAATTTGCTGGAAGCTGGAAAAAGGCTATTCTGCACAGTTCTGGCCCCAGCCCTGACCCAGAAAGGCAGAGCCTGGCCAGCTGCAGAGGCCAGTTCAGACACGATACAAGGGAGCTGAATGGGCAAAAAGAAGCAGATAACTCTAAGCATCAGTGTCTCCTTGACTTCACAAATGGTAGTGAGTAACTAGAGTAGGCAGGTGATAGCTTTGGGGGGTGAGAAGTTATCTGAGGTCCTGCAAGCCAGGAGGCATAGATTAGGAGCTCTAAAGATTCAGAAATTAGTGCTGTTATTGGATAAACAGGACTGGTGAAACCAGAGACAAAGAACTTACAGCTGCCTGCTCTCTTTGAATCCTTGCTCGTAACAACCATGTGATAATCTCTATTAAACAAACAGAAGTTACTTGCCTGCTGCTACTGCCATAGATTTTGTGACTAAGAGTCTGACATGATAAGTGTGATTCAAAAACCATGCCTTTCTACCCCACCCTAACGCCAGTCATTCTGCTGTACATCTCTGGTAGTGAGAGCAGTATGTTGTAGGAGGTCAGCTTCAGCTTCAGTTCATCTTTAGGTGGACCAGAAGCTAGCATAACAACCAACACATCGACCAATG
Organism: Dasyprocta punctata; assembly: GCA_004363535.1. Lineage (NCBI taxonomy): Eukaryota > Metazoa > Chordata > Mammalia > Rodentia > Dasyproctidae > Dasyprocta > Dasyprocta punctata. The sequence continues at coordinate 8,187 of RJWM01026577.1, forward strand.
GAACAAGGTAGAGACTCCGGAAATCAGTTTGTACATCTATACCAACTAATCCTTTAAAAAGGTGCCAAAAGCATCCAGTGGAGAAATGATAGCCTTCTCAATGAATGCCAGGAAACTGGATATCCATATACTGAAGACTAGAACTTCACTCTTCTCTCCTACAACTCACAAAAATCAACTCAAAATAGATCAAAGACCTAATTGTAAGACTTGAAACTATGAAGCCAGTAGGGAAAAAAATTGTGGGAACACTTCAAAATATCTAGGATAGGCAGTGACTTTTTTGGATAAGCCTCCAAAAGCACAAGCAACAAAAGCAAAAAATAAACAAATGGGACTAGAAAAACTTCTGGACAGCAAAGGAAACAATCAGAGTGTAGAGACAACCTACAGGGTGGGAGAAAATGTTTACAAGCTATTCATCCGAAAAGGGATTAATATCCAGAGCATATAACAAACTTTAAAAACTCAAATAGCAAAAATCAAATAATTTTAAAATGGGCAAATGATCTGAATAGACATTTCTCAAAAGGAAACATACAAATGACCAAATGTACTACATTTATGAAAAATGCTCAACTTTACTAGCCATCAGGGAAATGCAAATTGAAACCACAATGAGATACCACTGTTGTGGTCAGGGTTTACAAGGGAAAGGATTAATACAGGACACATAATTTATAGAGTTATTTTATAATATTCACCCAAAAAGTCAAATGCGAAAGAATATAGATCTGTCCACACACTAGGGACCCAAAGAATCCAGCGGAGGGCCTGGCTTCCACAGCAATGTCCTTCATGAGTCCAGCTGGAGGCCTAGAGCCCATGGTAATGTCTCATGCAAGTCTGTATTAAGGATCTGCACTGGGAAATCCCAAAGGTCAGTGATGGAAGCTAGAAATTCTGCGCCAGCAGGATGAAGGATCTGTGCCAGCATGCTGAGGGATCTGCACTAGAGCCAGAAAATGACGCTCAAAGTAAGGACTAGAGCTCCCCTGAAAAGAACCACAGCCATCCTCAGCAACAGCAAAGTCCCAAGCTCCTCCAGAGATAAGAACAGCCAAGTTCATATCAGGAATTCAGCATGACAAGTTTCTCCAGTAGGATCAATGACACACCATCTTCCTCTCTGATTCTTTTTTATGCTGTTGGCAAAAATACTCAGGTGGGCCTTCCACATCCAGCACCACACTGACTCCATTCAGCTGGGTATTATAAGTTTACCTCCAGTTATCAATCCACCACAATCACCATATCCCATTCAGAAAGGCTGTTATCAAAAACACAAGAAATAGCTGTCCTACTGATCCACAGCTGTCATCCCAGATATTCAGCAGACTGAGGCAGGAGAATCACAAGATTGAGGCCAGCCTGGGCAACTTAGTGAGACCATATCTCAAAAAATAAAAGAGGCTGCAAATGTAGTTCAGTAGTAGAATGCTCCAGGTTTGATCCCCAGTACTGAAAAAAAAAATCCAAAAAGTAACAGTTGTTAGTGAGGATATAAAGAAAAAGGAATCTTTAAACATGTTTGGTGGGAATGTAAATGAGTGCAGCCATCACAGAATCAATATGAAGTTTCCTCAAAATCTTCTGTGTGATCTAGCAATTCTACTTTTGGGTATATATCCAAAGAAAATGAAATCAACATACTACAGAGGTACCTGTGCTCTTATGTTTATTCCAGCACTATTCAAGATATGGAAACAAATGAGATAGCCACTGAAAGATGAATGCATAAAGAACATTAGGTGTATATACATAATATAACATTAATCATCCACACAAAAATGCTGTTGTTCACCACAGAACAGATGGAACTGGTGGACATCATGTTAAATGTAATAAAGCAGATGCAGAAAAACAAACACCATATGTTCTCTGGCATGTGGAAGCTAAAAATTTTGATCTGAAAGTAACAGAATAGAGTGGAATAGAATAGTGGTTACTAGAGGCTAGAAAATGTAGGGAGAAGTAGAGAGAGGGTGGATAACAAGTACCAAAATATATTTAGCTGGGAAGAATAAGTTCCGGTGCACGGTGAGTATAATTTGTAATAACCTATGATATATTTTATGATAAGTGAAAAAAGAAGAACTTAAAGGTTTCAAACATAAAGAAATGATAAGACAGAAATGCTAATTATCCTGCTCTGATTATTACACATTGTATATATGTATTGAGATTTCACATTATATCCCCAAAATATGTGTAATTATATTAATTAAAAAGAAAAAAGAAAAATAAATATCACAATAGAAGAAAGTTCAGGGGCCGGGGATATAGCTCTGTGGCACAGCACCTGCCTGGCAAGTGCGAGGTTGTGAGTTCAATTCCCGGTACCAAAAAAAAAAAAAAAAAAAGTTAAACATGAAAAGCAAGTCCAAGACAGAAATGTAGCATTGGTCCAGAAGCACTGACCCAGGCAGTGCCAGCTCTCCCCAACATCTCAGGAACCTGGAAGATAGAGGCAACCCTGGGTTTCTCTAGCTGGGTAGAGGAAGTGAGGTTAGAAAGTAGGACAGTCAGGCAACAAAGTAGTGGGGCACAGAGATCAACCAGCCTGGTCCCGGAGGTTGGCCTTATCCCTTCCACCTGCTGTGGACCTGCAGCAGCCTGGAGAGGCAGGATGTCAGGAATTTTCTGTCCCTCACAGCTTCTCATGTGCACAGCTTAACAAGAACACTGCCTTGTAGTTTCTGAGCCAGGGATTGCAGACTATAGGATTTGTGAAGTTTTGTTTTGTCTTTCAGTGGCTTTGTCCACATGTGATTCATTAGTTGACCCATTGCTTCTTAGAGCTACAAGGAGCCTGGTAGTTCAGACCACTAAGTCCCTTCAGTGGACCTAATTCATGGCCTGACATCACAAGCCTAACAACATAATCCATTTGTCCTGATTTGATTTTTTCTTTTCAAGAGCCTTCCTTGGCAGCTAGGTTTTCTCATTACAACATGATTCATCTGTGTGGTAATTTCCATTAGAATTAGTATCTCAGCTGTGATTCATCTTTGCAGATATTAAGCTGGAAGCATCTCTTACAGAAAGGCGTGCTACGTTCACATACACAGGAAATTTCTGTGAGATACGGCACTTCATTCATTTGTTAGTTTTGCTCTGCACCAGATTCTGAGCTAGGGGCTCTGGAGAATGGAGAGATGAATAGGCCCTTTGCCTTGCCCTCTGTAGCTCCTGTTCTAAAAGGTGTCAATATTGACATAAGTGGGTATAGGATGGGCTGTCTGAGAAGTACAATCCAAGATGAAAGATAATTATATGTTTTTTAAAGTCCAAGGGAGTGGTTCTCAAATTTTAATAGGATTCAGAATCACTTGGAGGGCTACCTAAACACAAATTGATTGGTTCTAGTCCCAGAGTCTTTGATTCAGTGGATTGGGGATGGGGCCTGAGAATTGGCATTTGTAAGTTCCTGGTCCATGTTGCTGCGAGTAATATGGAGCCCTCACTTGGAACCCCGTGGCTGTAAGACTCTATGACACACTTTTTCATGCCTGCAGTATGCTAAGCAGTGTGCCCTGTGCTAGGCACAAAGTGGTGAGTTAAGATATGGCCACTGCACTTGTGGGCACTTATAGTCTGTAATAAGAATAAACAGCGATTTCTGTATTTTACAGGAAGTGCCACTATAGGTTTATACTAATATGGGAAATAATATGACTACTTCTTACTGGAGCCCAAAGAAGGCTACACAGAGCAGGCAAAATATTAATGGAAGGGTAAAATATGAATTAGAAGAAACTGTATGGAAGGACATTTGTAGCTGGGAAATCCCAGATTGTCACCTGTTCTGGAATATCCTCTCACATTCCTTTTTAAATGTTTCCTGCAGTTTTGAAGGTTTGGCTTTCTTCCTTAGAAGCTAGTGGCACAGCTCTGGTTAATTGGCCGGGGCCAAGCAAAGCCTTTATTTTTGGCTCTTTGGAGTTGTGTTTGGTCAGTGTCTCGCGCATGGTCTGAATACTCTCAGTAGAATGGAATTCTCCACACAGACACTGGAATGGAATGTGGAATCAAGAGCAGAGGAAATGCAGCCTGCAGCCAAAATCCTGCTCCTTGTCCCTGCCACTAGGTCTCCAAGCTGCCACAGCTGTCACCCCCCTCAAACAGCTTTCCATTTTTGTTGACTCTTAGGAAATTTGGTGATTCTTATATTATTGCCTTTTGTTTATACACAGCAACTCATACAAGATCAAACTTACAACATCTTCGGCCTTCTAGAACACTGCTTCTAAATTTGAGACATTAGGAGAGGGGTCTATGAGAGCAGTAAAAAGGGATTTCAAACCATAGCACAAAACTCTTACACTTTATGCCAGAAGGGAGGCCCCTACCTTGTTATCCACCTATTAGCTCACAGTTAACAAAGAGTTAGGATAAATGTGTTTGTTTCTCTAGCACAAGGTATCTTTAAAAACCACATGATGGGAAGGGTGAGGGCGCTATTAGAAGTAGGTATAATCACTAGTGAGAAGTGACAGCTGATACTGAAGAACACTAATAAGAGGGAGGGGAACAGAATCTGTCTTAGAGGATAATGATGATCTCACTTTTTGATCATCATAGATTGGGTTTGGCAGAATGTATGTACCTAGTAAATGTAATTTGTTTGTTGAATGAATGAATGAACCCACTGCTCTTTAAAAGCTTGGCCACCGTGTTATAACATGTTGATTTCATCTCAAAAATGATATTGGCCACCGTGTTATAACATGTTGATTTCATCTCAAAAATTATATTGGCCAATAAAGGGTACTGGTCTATCTTTTTTTTTTTTTTTTTTTTGAGACAGTATCTTGCTATGAAGTTCAAGCTGGCATTAAACTCACTTTGTAGACCAGACTGGCCTTAAACTCTCAGTGGTTCTCCTGTCTCAGCCTCCTAAATGCTGGGATTATAGCTGGTGGTCTGTCTTCTTTTCAGCATCTTCTACTGCTACATTAATCAACTGAGATAAAGTTTAAAATTTTTTTGATTTTTAATTTAATGCTATAAATCTCCATATAAAGAAAATTTATTTGGTCAGAATTTATGCCAGGCGTGGTGGTGCACACCTATAATCCCAGCATTCAAGAGGCTGAGACAGAAGGATCACCCATGAGTTCAAGGCCCGCCTGGGTTACATAAGTGAGTTCAAGGCCAAGCCTGAATACATAGTGAGACCCTATCTCAAAAAAAAAAAAAAAAAAAAAAAAGGAATAATAAGAACTTCACTATTTTCAAAAGTAATTTAAGGTGACCATGAAAGGAATTAACAATGAATGAAAACAATAACAATAACAGTGTAAGCATCATTTAAACCCCTTACCAAATAATGTCATCCTGAATTCCACTGTTGAACTGTGGGGATGACAAGGGTCGCATGAGGGATAAAACTGACCTATAGAGTTGGAGAAATCTGGGCTTTAATCCTGGCTTAGCCTCTTACTAGCTGTGTAAAGCTGTCTGTATATCTCTACCTCTGTAAGATTTCTTTTCCTCCTGCAAAATGAAATTGACCTTATAGGGTTAGTGCTTAGAGTCAGTTATTATGTAATTACTCAGCATCGTGCCCAACACATCATCATTTTGACAGTCATTATGGGAACCTTTTATAACAATTATTTATTTAGCCCATGGTCCTGCAAATTGTCTGAGTGATTCTCCTAGTCTGTATTAAATGATCTCTGCTGGGCTCTCATGCGTCTATGGTGGTTGTTGAACTGGCAGTTGGAAGGTCTAGGGTGGCCTCACTCTGTCTGGATGTACGTAAGCTATCAGCCAAGGTGACAGGAGTGACCAGGCCAAGGTCTCTTGTCCTCCAGCAGTGTGGCTCAGACTTCTTCCATGGTAGTTGTTGCAAAGTCCCCAAAGCAATGAGAGAGCCAGCTCTAATGCACCAGTATTTCTCAGGGCCCTGCTTGCATCACCTTTGCTAAATTCCTATTACTTAATTAATCACTAGGCTAGCCAGAGTTAATAAAAAGAAATATTGTCTGGCATTTTTGTAGTCTACTACAATCATCTCTTGTCACCATCATTGTCAAACTATTTCTTAAGCATTTACTAGTTGTTCTAATTCACAAACTCTTTATCAAATCTTGTAATTCTACTCACAGCCTTGAGGCAGTTACTTTTTTATCTCCATACTGGAGAAAAGGAAACTGAAGCAGAGAGTGACAAAGCGGCTCGTCCAAGGAAGGCTACCCAGATGGAAAGTGAGAGCTAGGATTCAAAGCAATATTCTAAAGCCACAGTTACAATGATTGTCTATAATGCTTTTTCTGCCCACTTGGTGTGTGGAATATCTTCCATGATTTCTTTCTTTTTATAAGTGGGTGATCTGGTAGGAAAAGTAACCTGATTTTAACATGTTCCCTAACTATTATGATCTACCACCACTTTGTGCACACTTCAGCAACAAACACCAGAATTGGTATGACTGAGATATGTTAGTTTGACTGAGTGACTTGATAAAGACTTGTGATACCTTGTGATACCTCTGTGGTAGGGATGTTAGCAACGACAGTGCAACTCAGTTTCATTTTTAGAACTCTTCGTCTTCTATTTCTTCAGACAAGTTCAAGGACCTAGAAACAAGTGGCTGACAACAATTCTGAGTGATTACTTAATATAAACATAGCATTTATATATGTAGTTTCTTGGAAGTGAATTGTAACATCTTTTGAGAACAGAGACTGTGGCTTCCCTCTTGTATCCTCAGCAGTTAGCACAGACCAGAACACATAATGGAGTAGCTCAGAACATTCGTATCTACATGTCCATATATACATACATATAACTATATATATATATATATACACATACATATAACTATATATATATATAAAACTATTCATGGAACTGTATATAACTATATGTAACTATATATATATATATATATATATATATATATATATCCATATCTCTTCACAAGGTTATACCAGTTGAAAATAAATAAATATATCTCTTCACAAACATGTACCAATTTAAAATCAGGTATCAGCCAACTGTGACTACTAAAGGGTGGTGGGAACTGGCACCAATGGTGAGCTCACGTCCCACTTGACAGTAGAAAGCCAGCCATTTGATACTATGCAGGAATGTTTAGTGCTACCAGATTGTTCCAGTTTTCAGAAGGTGCTGTAACTTTGATATTGTTATGGTTTGTGTCTGGATGTCCCCCCAAAACCTCATGTAGTCATGGGGGCAGGCTTCTACAATTTATAATTGATTCATGGTCCAATGCTGGGGTTATGGGTGTGAGTGCTATACCCACCCTAGGCTGGGAATGACCTACATACAATATGATGGAAAGAAAGCATTTTCTCTCTGCGTTCCTCCCCTTTTGTTCTTGTTGCTTTTTCTGTCTTTGGCCACCATGAACTGTTACCCTCTGCCATGTGCCACTCTGCCTTGGTGCCAGCTGATTATGAACTGAAACCTCCACAAACTGAGCTAAATAAACCTTCCTTCATTTTTGGCATCGGTATTTTGTCTCAGCAATGAGAGTAAAGTAACCAAGACAGATGTGTGTGTAAACTTTCCTGATTTTAAAACATTGTGTATCATATAAAACCCAATCTGTTGGCTAAGTCTGGCTTGTGGCCATCAATTTGTGCCCTCCCTGTATCAAGAGTGTTTGTTGGCCTTTCTCTATTGCATTATAACTGTCTTGAAGGTCAGATTGGAAGGAGAGACATGAAATAAGGTGGAGATAGAACAGGGAGATGATAAGCCAGGAAAGACTTCAGGAAGGATGGGGATCATGTATATCAGAGATTCCACAGAGTTCCAAGTGGGATTAAGAAAAAGCTGTTACTTGATACAACGTTTCATCTATAGGCTAAGTGTTCTTTTAAAAAGTAATCCACGGTCAAATAGCATGAGAAATACTCAAACACTAAGTTAAACAAAATAAAGCCATAATTTTTTACTCTAAACTTTCTACTTGTCTTTAATATTTTATTATATAACATGAGTCTCCAAAATGGAGTACATTTGTTGTTTATCAAGCTTATGTGATTGTTGAGTTCATAGGCCATACAGTCCTTTGTAGTTCAAATTTTTCTAGAAGAATACCTTAGACAAGTTGGTAAGTGGCTGAGTGAGCTACTGGGAGTCTATCAAGGCATAATGTAGAGAATAAAATCATAAAGAAATGAGCAGGCCACAGTTGCCAGTGGAACAGATTGGCCAGTTAAAGAAGTAGACAGCCCATTAGTAATTAGGATCTGTCTGGATGGGAATCATTTTGTACAAAATCTTTTTAGCATCATTCTACTGCTAAAAACTGAAAAAACCTCAGGGGTCACTCACCTCTGATGTGTTGGAGGTCTGTGGTTTAACAGTCAAGGCTCTCCTATATCAGGCTGTCTGCCCTTCCTCATTGCCCAGGTACTCCCGTCTCTCAGTGTCTGCTGCAGACGCTCTGCTCTACTTGTGTCTTAAGACCCATGCTGCATTGCAGTCTTCTCACTGGTTTCTGTCGTGAATTACCTCCTCCACCTGCTCTAGTTAGAGCCATGTGGCTTTCCAAGGCTTAGACCTAACTCTGCTTTCACTATTAAGCCTTTTTTCAAACCTTATAGGGGATTATTTTCCCTGAATTTCCAGAGAATCTCCTTCCAAAGGACTTCCATGAGACTTAGTGTGTTGGGGATTGTATGCATGATGTAAAGCTAAGAGAAGAAAACCATGTCCTGAGCTGTACAGCTCTCTACCCACTTTCACCCTCACAATGCACCTAGATAAAGTGAGGATTATACTGTCCAACAACACATAAGAGCACAGGTATAGCCCATTATCCTGAATGTCATGGGCTGTGCTCTGTAGGTGGACAACCACCTGCCATTCCTTGAGAGTAGAGGAGTGCATGTTTTCCTACAAACTTACCCAGTAGAAATGGCACTATCTTTGAACATGAGACTGAGCAATTACATGTGCTGTCTTAGTGAATTCCGCAATATCCTTAGAAGGGAGGAGTATTATTAACCCCATTTTGCATTCAAGTTCTTGCCAATCACTGGCAATTCAGTTGGTCAAGGCAGAGCCAGGTATACAACCCCACATGCTTGGCCCCAAAGCCTGTGCCATGTCCCAGAACACCACCCACATGGCCACAGTGGCCACCAGAAATTTAATGACAGAGAATAAAAGCTAAGAATTCACACTCTGCCTCCTAGTGCCAATAATATACTGCCAGGTAGAAGAAAGCAGGTGGGAAATAAAACTAGTTAGCATCAACACATTTTGACAATAATGGAGGTTATGGGTACTTTGTATGGTTTCATAAGGACCCTGCATAACTCATCAGGGATCTTCTTAAGGGTCCTGGTGAAAGTGAAATTTGGGATGTGCAGCAGCATAGGGCATATGAATGATTTGGAGGACATGCAAATGTCTTCCCTTTCCTGGACATCGATTGATGTCACCAAAAAGGGTGACCTCCTTTGCTTCCCTACAATATTCCTTGCTATTCTGATTGAGAGGTCTTTGGGTGGAGAAGCTAATTTGTTCAGACTTGACACAGTGGCTTTATATAAACACATAGTAATTATTGGTTGATTTGGTGAATAATGACAAGTCAATCAAGACAAGGTGCTCAGTGTAGCATGGTGGAGAGCACACAGTGGAATAAACCTCCATTCCATCCTCAGCGAACCAGATTACTTCACACTGGTGTTACATTTCTTCCCTGTTGCTCACATACTATCAGGAAGACTCTGGCTCTCCAGCATACTCGACAGAACCCAAAACCTTTGTACAAATGTCAGGCCTCATCTTCCAAATTAGACTGTGAGATCCTGCAGTATAAAAGGCATGTGCTGTTCTTTATAATTGCCTCACATCTTTGAATATAGTGCCTAGCACAGAGCAAGATCTGTATTATACATGTTGAGCAACTGTATTAAAAAGGACAGGGGACATAGTTGGGAACCTGTCCTAATAATTCAGTCTTATTGAGATCATTCTTGGTGAATTCAAGTGATAAAGACAGACTAATCAGCACAGTGACAAAGGTCACTGGGGAGATGCTGTCAACTCACTGAATGTAAGTGACAAAGGAGTAGGCAAAAAAACTATTCAGAGACTTTGATCTCAGCTGATAGATTGGATTATGCTGAAGAGAAAAGTGGAGGACTCCTCCTTCCCTGTTACTCTCTCACCTTCACTTCAGTTAGAATGCGGGGCAAAGATTCCTCATGAATGTCAGGCTGAAGTGTTTAATGGAGGTAGACAGACCTGGGACATTCAGAAGAGTCTAAAAGGATAAGAAGAAAAGGTTTGCCTTTGACTCTCTGCAGAAGAACTTTGTTCCTCTCTGGAAGAGGACACATTTGAGCCGAATGTATTTTTGGTTGGTACAACTTTAAGTGTTCTGTTTGATAGCAGAGTTGTTTGAATGGCCTATTTCATAACTACACATAGTTTTTCCAAATAAATGGTGTCTGTAGAATGTTCAGGTTAATGCATGAGTCCAGTGCTCAAGAGTGTTTGTGCTTAGAGAGACTGAACCTTCTTTCTTAATAAGTCATCTTGGCATTTTGTCAACAAGTTAATTTGTTTTTCTAAGAAACTAGATTAATACTTCCTGTGCTTTGTGCTATTCACAGATCTACAATGCAGTGAGAAGAGAAGAAACAGAAAATACAGTTGGATCTCTTCTCCATTTCTTCACAAAGCTCCCAGCCCCTGAGACAGTCCATGGAAGGATTAGCAGTGGTCCGTGCTTAAAGCAGTGTGTCCGAGACCCTGTATGTGAGTACCGCGCCACCCTCCAAACAACTTCCATATCTCAGTACATCACTGGATCTCTCCTAGAGGCAACCACATCCTTAGGAGCAAGAAGTGGTCTTCTAAATACTTTTGGAGGATCCACTGGACGAATGATGCTGAAAGGTAATATTCGAAATGTCATTTTTAACTTTCTGCCTTTGCCTTAGAGAAAAATCTAAATTAACATTTATGCTGATGGAGAATTAAGTTCCTGTATCAACCACTTTAAATAAAATGAACTACTTTGGGATAATATAAAAGATAGTCCCTATTAAAATACTCTTAGAGTATAAACATTCCAAATAGTAACCATTAAGATTTTGAAGTTTCTTTTTCATGAGAAGTAAATGGTTGAAATTCTATCTATAAATTTTTTTTTTTAAGTAGTCAGGCAGGTGGTTTCTCCTAGTGGTATTCATGATCGATGTTAGGTCTGTGACAAGGTACTAGTAAACAAGTATGGTCATGTGGTCCTACTGAAAACCACAAGTGGTTGGGAACAGAGTGAAATATGGATCTCCTTCAAACTCATAATCATTATGTTCCTAAGGACCATCTTCCAGTGAATCCCATCTAAAAGAGCAAGATAGGTAGGCATAGTGCTTAAATATGAAGGCCAGTGGAAAATACGGTCCCATAGCATCTGAACTTCTCACCAGTAGCAGAGAGGCAGGTCAGAAATGGCAGTGCACCAAAGAACCTTGGAGACTTGTTCACTGTACAGCTGTCACAAGCCACTTGGCTGTCTTCCCTGGCAGGAAGCTACCACCAGACAGGGATGATGTAGAGACGCATTCCACTGCCTAGGGGCTGCCAAGAGCTCCAGTTGATATCTGGCAATTTCTTTCAAGGAGAGTAGCTATTGTCCCACTTCAGTGAGTCCTGACCCCAGAGTCAGCAAGCCAGCGACTTTCCTCCTTGATCTTCAACCTTCCTCATGCCACCCACACACCTGCCAGCAGACCTAAGAGGAATGCCACCACCTCCGTCTGTGCTGTGTTAGGTGCCATGTTGGTTTATTTCCTAGAATCACCTTAACTTCTGGAATTTAAAAAAAAATGATGAACAAAGAAAATCATACAATGTGGGAACACTAATTCAAGAGACTAATGGGGAAAAACTTCATTTTGTCCATTTAACATGCAAACTTTTAAGCTCCTACTTGTTTCTGTATGCTAGAAAAAAAAGAAAAACGTAATTCCTGCCCTGGGGACTTTATATTCTCGAGGTGATAAGCAGGTTTCCCTGTACACAGGATTCAAGGTTTCTCCACTCTGCTGTCGCCCCAAGAGAATGGCAAGTTTACATTCTCTATTGATGCTTTTCCAAGGAAGCTGCACTGAGATTTGCATGTGGAATTAGTATTCCATAAGTGCCTATGATTATATGCCAGGACCTCATCCTGGGAGCTCAGCAACCTGGCTTATCAGATACCCACTATAGACAGCAGAGTTCAGGTATTGGGGGAGATCCTACTAAAGTAGTAGGTCAATTAAAACTGCTTATGAGAAGACAGATTTGCATGTACCAAGTAACCAACGAATACTGTGAAACTGCAAAGAGTGAAGCACCAAATATTAGGGAAGTGGCTCTAAGTGTTCAGAGTTTGGAGAAGGAGTTAATGTTGTATATGATGAATGACTTGTCTTGAAAAGTGAGGTTTCAAATAAACGAAAGTCAATACAAGCTACTTTGTTTCTTCTCTATGAATTTGCTAAGGGATAAATCTCTAAGCTCCCCCTCCAAAGTAGGTATGCCTCTTGTCTTTTACAGACCTATAGGGAGAAAGAAAGGTCCTTAGACACTGCTTCTTGTCCCTGATAGTAATTATGATTGCTGTTTGCACTTTCCTGTTCAGAATAGAGCCTTGGAGATCAACGTTCACAGCTAAGAAACTCATCCAACCATCATGCAGTGTATGATCTTTCAGTTAGCATTTTAAGCAAGAGTTGAGGGTTTTCTTTAACATTCTGGTTTTTTTTTTCTTCTCTTTAGTCTTTTTGAATGACTCTCTGTAAGATGTTCCTTCTTACTAATACAACTGGCTAATTGTCATCTTCTCTGGGCTTATTTCTGCAACTCCCAGCTTGCTTTCTTAAAACCGCTTTCAACTTCAGTGCCCTCTCCTGACTTCAGTGACTGCTTCAAAGTCTTTTTTGTTCCATAGTTAAGCATATCTTCTTCAACATGCAATGGGAACAAATACATTCTTTTAGAAAAAAAATCATAAATATGTGAGGCAGTATATATGTTAATTAGCTTGAACAAGCCATCCCACAATGCAGATATGCTTCAGAACATTATACTGTGTACAATAAATATATATAATTTTGTCAGTTTTTAAAAAATTAAATGTTTGAAAAACCACGTGAGTCTTCCAAGTCACAAGATGTTGGCGGAATCCACGTAATCATCATATTGGCTTGTGGATTTTGAACTTTGATGGCCGTGTGCTGTATATTCCACCAGAGGGTCTGGAGGAGGTACTGGCTGTGGTGATTTGGCTGGCTTCTTTTACTGTTTAGTAGATAGCTATATCTATATCTATATCTATATCTATATCTATATCAATATCTATCTATTGGCATAAATTTGGTTTACAGCTTGCGGCTGTGAATTGCTAATGAAAATCTGTGAGGAGTTTCTAGTACACAATTTCCAGTTTATCAGTTAATGGTGTTCTGGAAGTTCATTTCTCAGGAGCTGTTTGGAATTTAGAACACTTGCTGGAGAAACAATATCATTAGTGAATTGGTTCCCAGAGTCTAATCTTTAAAAATCTCTTTAACCCATAACACAGTTAAAATTTACATACTTCTCATAGAATGAAGAGAGAAACAGTACTATTGAGATGCTGAGCATCAATATCCAAGAAAAAAAGCAGTATGTGGGCTGGGGATTTAGCTCAGTGGCATAAGCGCCTGCCTGGCAAGCGTGAGGTCATAAGTTCAATTCCTGGTACCAAAAAAAAAAAAAAAAAAAAAGAAAGAAAGAAAGAAAAAGAAAAGTGCAGTGTAACTAAGTCAAAAGATATTATTTTGTTGCAGGGAATTAATTTTAATTGAAAGTGAGTTAATGTAACACTTTTATAGTGACTGAAAAGAACTGTTAGCCATTTATGAGATTTTAGATGTTGGTAGCTATAGTGCTTTGTTATATAGTTAATTATACTTTCAAACTCATACTTGTTTGAAAGAATCAGAAAATTATCCCAAGTATCTTTTTTCCCCCTTTGTAAAAAGAAAATGCTTATAAATGGAATAAAGAAGGGAAGAAATCCCAGCACTTGGGAGGCTGAGGCAGGAGGATCGTTGTGAGTTTGAGACCAGCCTGGGCTACAAAGTGAGTTCAAGGCCAGCCTGAACTGCATAGTGAGACCCTGTCTCAAAAAATAGGGCCGGGGATTTATCTCAGTGGCCTAAGTGCCTCCCTGGTAGGTACAAGGTTGTGAGTTCGATCCCTGGTACCAAAAAATAAATAAATAAATGGAAGAAAGAGACAACGCATGAATTTAAAACCTTCTCAGAGAGAAAGGGAAAGGAAGTGGTCAAAAGAATGACCTTTTCTTTGGGAGAAATCATATTTGAAGTCCATTAAATGGAATTGGGAAAGGTAGATAAAGGAGGGAGAAAAAGACAGTTGTTTATGATTCCCCTATCTAAGGCACTTATAATAGTAGAAATCATAAAGACAGAAAGTAGGGGGGTGTGAAAAGCTAAGATAGAGGGTGAGTGGGAGTTGGTGTTGAAGGATATGAAGTTTCAGTTTTGTAGGATGAGCATTCTGGAGATGGATGATGACGCAACCATGTGAATGTCTGTAATTCCAATGAACTGTGTGCTTAGAAATACTACGATGGGAAATTTTATGTTTGTATTTTACCACAATAAAAAAAAGACATGAAGGAAAAAAGGGGTCTTTCATCCCAGGTCTATTATGAGGTTAGAAAGAACTGAGGAACTCATCTCCTGCAAGTGGTTAGGATCACAGCTGAGGACGGCAGCAGCCTGCAGTGGGTACAAACGGGGAAAAAAGTCCAGCCAGTTGATCATCATCCCCATGTCAGGACTTGGTAACTCAAGGCTACATTGTCCAGCGTTTGCAGCCTTGCCACGGTCTGTGGGGTGGTACAGAAAGACAACCAAGAATCAGAACACAGACTGCGTGGTTTTCTGCCTTTAAGGCTACCAAGGATGGTCTTTGTGTTAAGCTGAAAGTTTCCCAAATTGTTAGAAATATTTTCTAATATCAAGTATTGGGTAGTCAGGGTGTACCCTTGGTTGCAAGTATGCTCTCTCGAGTGAAAAAACTGAGAATTTACTCCATCTGTTAAGGGACTTCCACCAGTTCTTTTAAAATAAAATAACAATGAGATTTTTCAAATAATGCAGCTAAATGTTCCCAAATGTGCATATGGTACCAGCCAACATAACATATTTAGTGCACTCAATGCAATTTTTTATCTCATATTTTGCTGAGTAAGATTTGTAAATTAAACAGTTAAATATTACGTATAACCAGTATAATGCTTAGTTACCCATATTTAAATTACGCAGTGGAAGAGAAAACTCCACTGTTCATTTGTATCAAGTTTGAGTGTGTGTGATATGTAGAGAATAATTATATTGAAGTTACAGGTCATCTGTAGAGTGCAAATTAGAATAGTAATATAAAAACAAAATGTGCCTTAAAGATTTAATATTCTTATTTTAAATTAGGAAATAATTTACTTCTGATGGAAAAGTCTGATAAGTTTTCAAGTTATTTTTCTTTCACTGAACTAAGTATACACTACTTGTGTCTTTTTCTAAAATAACAGTATTAATATAAAAATAAATCACAGTCAGAATATACATACACATTTCAAACATGACTATCCCCCATAAATAATTTAGTTTATAATGGCTATCTTAGTTAACTTCGTCAAAACAATTTCCATTTACATGCCACAGGCCAGGAAGGCATGTGCATAGTTATAATTCCAAGATTTAAGTTTATTTAAAGAAATACCATGATTTATTAGTTTTGTCACTTTGAAATTATTTTTGTGTGTTAAGTGTGCTTTAATGTAATGCTGTATTGTTTCTGTGTCAGTTAATCAACTAAGAAATACTGGTTGCCCAATTTGGTCTAGTGCCATGTCACCTATGGGAAGAATACAAAACATATTTGGAAGTCTTCACCTTGTTAAATAGTATTTCTCATTCCAAAGAAAACATAATATTAGGTTTCAGCCAATTGAAATAGCCCTTACCACCTAAAGAAAATCCATGGTGCATGCCTATAAGCCCAGCACTGGGGAGGTTGAGACACGAGAATTGCTGTGAGTTTGAGGCCAGTCTGGGTTACACACTGAATTCAAGGCCAGTTTGAACTACATAGTGGGACACTGCCTCAAAAAACAAACAAACAAATAAAAACCTATGAAGTGCCAGACTACTGAGTTGTATAGGTATTAGTAGGTTACAGAGTCAGGAATTTTGGTGGGTACAGAACAAATCTGTCTGCTTTGGGGGCAAAGGAGGCCAAGTGTCATCCAAGAGTTGGATTCCACACACAGGTGTAAGTTCAGAGTATCACTCCACACCAGCCAGAACCCAGGAATGTGACTCCATGACCAGATACGACCTGAACTCCATGTCAAGGTGTCACTGGATCTAGCTTGAGTTGGGAGACAAGTTGCATTCAAATCTTTTATTTTTCCTAGTTTTGCTCCAAGAAACTAGCTTGTGAAAAATTCTGTCCTATATCTGAGTAAAAGTGTTGACATAAAAGGAGGGGAGGGCTAGAGGAAAATAAAAAAGATAATAAAGGGATGATGAAGACCTAATCAGTTTCAGAAAGGTGATTGGTGAGGATGGCAATAAAAGACAGGCACTGAAGGTTTCAAATAAAAATGTCAAGTCCTGGTTACATATTCCAGAAATTCATTTGCAAGAGAGTTATTTGAAATCCTATACCCAAATCTAATCTAACAGTGCTTGGATTCCAAGACTTTCCACAAAACTGGGTGAATATTAAAAGTGAAAAATAGTACTAAAAGATGAATTTTCAGTATTACCAATTAAATGTTCTAGAAAAACATACTAGAGTAAAAAATTGTTGTCAACCCTGAAAGAGACAGATTTAATTAGAGATGAAAAGAGCAACTGGACTACCCTGGAAGGGTAAAAGAATGTTTGTGAATTAGAAGACAAGGAGAGAAGCTTAAGAATAGTATTGGGGTAGGGATGTGAAAAGAATTAAAATGTGTCTTGTACATATACTACCTACAATGGATTTAATCATTGTGAATCACAAATATGTACCAATAAAAAAGAGTAGTAGTTAAAGCTGAAAAGGTTATAGAAAAATAAAGCCAAAAAATGTAACTTTAATAGAGTGGGCCAAATTCCTCATCTTTTGAGGTAATTAAACACATGTTTCTTAAAAGGAAATATATAAAATAATAGGGGAAGTAAATATTTTTTCAGAGTAAGGGCAACATTGGCAAAGAATAGGTGCAGAAACATGCAAAAGTGGTTACCTCCAAGAAAGGCTGTTCACTTGTCTTCTACTACCCAGCTATACTGTTGCCATATATGTATTCATTCCACTAATAATTTTAATAGAAAGCATTTAGAGCCAATGTGAAGATTCTGGTAAATTCAAGCCTCTCATTTCCAAAGTTCTTATTAGCAGCCATAATGAAGGCCACATTCAAATGAGAAGAGAACAGAAGAGGGCAGACCCAGTAGCCTCATTGAAACAAGGTGGGGAGAGGAGCTCAGAATGAGTAAGATAAGTGTTATTTTAAGCTGTTTTTGTCCTATTGAGAATATCAGTCTCTGAGTTGCTTCATGGTTGAAAGAAATTAATTGTGAGCATCATTCTGTCTTAGGTTTGAGTCTTGACTTCAATACTGTGTCACAATGAAGAGATAACTTTGCTTCTCTGGGCTTCAGTTTCTGTATATGTAAAATGAGAATAAGAGCAACAACTTCCTCAAGTTGTTTTGAGGATTAAGCATAACAATGCATATGAAGACCTTAACATAATATCTGGTGTCTAATACACTCAATAAATGTGATGGTGATGATGATGATGATGATGATGATGATGATCATGCTGGGGAGGAAGATGGTGGTAATGGTGACGGCTGCCACTCTTTATTACAGAACTTTGGAATGCCAGCTCTCCTTTGATCTTAATTCAGAGGCCCTGCTGTTAGCTCAGTCAGAGGTGCACACCAGAAGGAAAAGTACCCTCTAGGGTTTTCCCAGTGGTGCTTCCAGAGTGCTTAGCAGCTTACTGACATCTGAAGGAGGTATCAAGTGGCTGGAGGTTGCTCCCGTGTAACTGCTTGAGTTACATTTTCTTTAGTTTCCATACATTTGACCATTCATTCAACCAATATTTTTTAATATCTGTTGTGTGCCAAGGATGTAACAGCAAAGAAAATGCAGTCTTTAAATTTCAAGGAATATACCATTAATGGAAGAGATGGACTAGCAAATGTGTAATTTTAGGATGGAATAAATGTGATAGTTGAAATAAGCATGGTACGTATTTGGCTCAGAATCGTCTGAGTGAAACCTGAGGTTTCTAAAACCACGTAAGAGTCTGGAGAAATGTGAACAGGTATTTAACCAGGGGAAACAAACCCTGACCTAGATTATGAAATTTCTGTTGTTTCTACTGAATTTTCTGCTGCCACTATCTCTATTCCCACCAAAGTAGAAAAGATGTTAAGCATTCATCCTGATACTAGAAGCTTTTTCTAAAATCTTTGATTGATACAAAATTTGGTTCAAGTTAAGACTTATACCTTTTTATGAGGACAAATTTCTCATTATGATAAAATTAAGTGATTTTTTCAGTACATGAAGCTAACTCTTTTTAACATTTCTAAATTGTTTATTTTTTAAAGGACTAAAACTCATTTAAATGAGCTATGAACATTCTTGTCCATGGGAACTTTCATAGAACATAATGGAACATGCTTATAATCTGTTTATAATAACGTGGGTCAGCAGCAAATATTTAAGAGGAAAAAAAGAGAAGATCTCAAGATAGTCTGAGTCATTATTTAAAATATGTTGAAATTGAGTCTCTAAGAAAAAATAAAGACTCCTGTAGTATAGTTAAAGTTTAAAAAAAAGTAGTCTAAGGGTATTTTATTTATGATGAACTGAATTCTAATGTATTTTTTACCATCTTCAGAAGAGTCTAAAATGTTTTGTCAACTGGAAATACGTTTCTGGTATTTTAAGCATTTTTAACTTCATATTTCATCATGATAGCAAACTTGAAATAAAATTTTTCTATAGTAGTACTCCACGAGTGATTTCACAGAGGCCTGAACAAGTATGTTCTTCAGTATTTCTGAGGTTGTCCCCATTATTAGAAATACCCTAAGTAACAGTAGTATTTTCCCCTCTTAAGCAAACATTTAAAATCCATTTCAAGCAAATATTATTATGGATAATCTGGGCATGTGAATAGGAAGGAAGAATACAGAGATCCTGAAAACTCATAAGATCTTTGCTGGCAGACTACCCAACTCTAGAAACAAAATCTTTAAATGAAAGGGAAAGGAAGTGCTCAAAAGAAAAGGACGACTGGGAGAGGGGAAAGGAGAAAAGAAAGAAGGGAAATATATATATACATATATATCGGTATACAGATATATGTGTGTGTGTGTATAAGTATACAAGATAGATAACTATACTACTAATCTCTGTAAGTTCATCAAAAAGAACCTGTGTTTTCATTGTTTCATTGTTTGATCATTTTTTTTCTTGCCTACATTTTGTGATCTGAACAACTACTTTTAGGATAACAATATGCAATATATTAACCAGTTAATTTCCTACTATTTTTTTGAAATTCTATATCATTTTTACCCTTTCATTTTGTTTTTAAAATTTAAAAAAATCATAATTAG
>RJWM01026578.1:0-27903 GCA_004363535.1 Dasyprocta punctata
CTTGGGAAAGGAGACTGGAGGTCCCCAGAGAGCTCCCCAGGCAGAAGGACAGGAGAGATGTCGAGGAGTCTCCAGGAAGGCCATGGGTCTGAGTGACAATGTCCTATGCCACTGCCCAGCTGCTATCTTTACCCCACTGTGGGGAGGATGACGCAAATGTCTGGAATGTGCACCTCGTGTTGTCCTGCTTGGGGTCACAGTCCTTGAATGAGCTCGGTATCAGAGCCCAAAGGACTAAAGAGTCGGGTTGCCTGGTACCCAGAGACACAGATCCTGGGGCGAGCTCGCCCCCACAGAGGGGAATTCACAGCGGCATCAATGGGGTGGAGGAGAAAGTGCGAGACTCTGACTCAGACCCGCGGGGTGGGTGGAGGGTGACTCAGCCGCCACTCCTAGCTCGGCAGGGTGCTGTCCCTCAGCCTGTTCCTCGTGAGGCAGAGGATTTCCCCTAATACTTTCAAGACAAGTGGATCTGAAGGTTCAGTGCCATCTCAAACAAGACCCCAGCAGGTCTGGAAATGTCTGCCCCGCAAAGAGGCTCTTAAGAGATGGGCACAAAGGGGTCTTCAAACTCCACAGTACAGAACAAACCACCCGGTTTACAGATGGACAAGGATCTGCACAGAAATCTCATCAGAGCATATGTTCCGATGTCGGGGAAGCCTAGGAAAAGGTGCTTCCACATCACAGGTCACAGGCAAATACAAATTAAAACCGCCTGGGAGGACGGCTCCAGAGTGCTGGGAAGGGTACATGGCCTCAGGAAGTCCCACTCACCTACGGTGCAAATGCCCTGTGGCACAGTGGACTGGATGGAACTGTCTTACAAAACTAACCGAGCCCTCCGCATGCGAACTGGGAATCACAGTCAGTTGTAATAGTCTTTGTACGTCCAGGGCGTGGGAAAAGCTGCTCAAGAAATCCCTCACCCTCAGCCACCAAGACCCACTTCTGACCAAGTCATGAGGGTGCATGGATGACCATGGCCATGAGGAGGAAGTGACACCTTACTTACATGGGGTCACCCTGATGGCAGACATCGGCCACTGATGTGTGGGGTCCACACAGAGAAAAGGATCCAGGCCTGCAATCAGTGGTAGAAGAGTGAGAAAGCATGGGCCACCCTTCTGCTCCTGGGCTATAAGAGCTCCCGGCTAGAAGGTGCCACCATCACCCTGCCCTCTGCGGCTGACCACCCAGCCTCTGTGCTCCTTCCCCACCCTGCACTGCACAGCGCAGTCTCCACCCACCCAGAGCAGCCCAGTGTCCTCGGCCTGCTGTGCCCACCTTCGGGTCCCACTGGGAGTGGTCAGAGGAGCAGCGCAGAGCTCAGGGCCCCAGAGGATGGTCGGGGGCTGGGGCCAGGAGCACACAGAAAGGCAGTGCTTCCTTCCTTCCCTGGCCTGGATGCCAGGCCACCCAGGCACAGCACCCAGCCAGGCCCTGTCCCCCCTCTCTTCCTGCCACCCACACAGCATCAACCATGGAGAAGCCCTGGACACATCCTGGAGAGGACGCCGCCTGCAGCCTGGGCAGCCGGCGCAGGGACAGAACCCTGAGAATTGGGCCTCAGTGTGACCAGGCTCTCCCTTGGGGCACAGTGGGGTCACCAGGAAGTTCTTCCTCTGTCTCCACAAACACCTGTGTTTCAGGTGAGGCAGAAAGAGGGGCAGAGGCTGAGAACAGAGAGGAGCCAAGGCCCAGGAGGGGCGGCGAAGGCGTGATGTGCAAAAAAGTGCGGGGAGCTCAGGGCACTGCAGCTGGAGCATGGAGAGGAAGGTCCCGAGTTCCAGGAAGCCTTAGCGGGCAGCACCGGGGCTGTGTGGATGGCATTGAGCTGCAGGTGGGGTGAACAGGGAGTGTGCAGGGCTGGGTACCCTTGGCCACCTGCCCAGGGCTTCCCATGCTACATAAGTCACAGACATACAAACTGCCAAGGTATCACCTAGTGGGTTTCAAGTAAGACTGTCCCACAGCTCCCAGCCTCAGAGATATTTCAGGTAGGAGCCAGGAAGGGGGCAGGAGCAGAGGGTGATGTCTGGCCAGGGACTCAGAACTTGGACTGGTGCCTGGGGCTCCTCTCCTGCTCCTCCCTCTTTCTGTCCTGTCTTCCAGGCCTGCAGGGAGGGGAGGTGTTCGGAAGAAATGGGACACACACACACACACACACACACACACACACGGTGATGAGCAAACCCACAGTTCCTCTATTCCCAGAGCTGCTGCTTTATTCTTGGAGTCACAGTTGTCACCAGACAGTCATCTCCAGCTTTTCAAGCCAAGGGTCCTGAATCTTTGACAATTATCTCATGCCCCAACTGAAGCACAGCGGCACACATCCCCTGGAGAAACCAAAGGCTGCTGTGGAAAGGAACAGATGTCAGTGAATTTTAGAAAACAGGGCCACGTCATGAGCTGTGGCACTGGTCTTCCTCCTCGGCCTCCCATAATCCCAGGTCCTGTGGTGCTGAGATTTACTGGAGCATCTTGGGCACCTTAAACTGAGCATCTTCCTGTGCTCCTGGTTTTTAATGCACAGCAGTTTAGCTCTCCCGTGGCTGTGTTCCCACCAAGGGGGAGCACAGGCTTAGATTCATGGGGACTAAAGCCAGATTTACCTCATGTTCTAGTGAAGTTAGCAGACAACCATTATGCAAGCCAAACTGTTGTGGTTTGGATCATGAAATAATGTAGTTTCTCTACTTCTGGTGCAACCAGCCCTGGCCCAGTCTGTTTCCAAGCTGGTACTACATCAAGGCTTTCAGCTCAACGAGTCTTCCTCCTCCCCCTTAAAGGATTTTCCTGCTTCACTTAATTATTTTCCTTACTGTGACATGGTCACAAGAGGCAAGGAGCAGTGTCTGTCATAGGCACTGAAATACCTGATCCACTTTCCAGCCTGAGAATGTGACACTCAGACCACTGATATTTAGTGGTTCTCTGTTCTGATGTCTCAGTGATCTCTTGGTTGGGGATCCCACTGTCCTGCATGAAGATAGGATAGGAAGATGCCCCAAGACACCCTAAGGTGTCCCTGAGGGAGTGGGGCTGTCTCCATAAACAAACAGTGAAGACAACCACCCAATGGTGGTGCTGGTGTGGTGGAAAGATTATTTGTTGTTGTGGCTTATTTTTCCACGTAAGAGGCTTATGAAATGAAATTTAGAAAACTGAGAAGGATATGGCTAAAAAGCCTACTGGAAATAGAACAGTGATGTAGGCAGTTTTAGAAAAAGAACTCTTTTTTTTGTTGTTTTTGTTTTTGTCTTTTTGAGACAGGGTCTCACTATGCAGTTCAGGCTGGTTTTAAACTCACAGCAATCCTCCTTCCTCAACCTCCTGAGTGCTGGAATTACAGGCACGTGCCACCATGCCTGGCTTAAAAAGGACTTAAAGGTAATATTTGCATTAGTTTCTGATTGCTGCTGTAGCAAATGACCACAATTGAGCAGCTTAAGTGACACAAATGTATTATCTTACTGTCTTGGACCTCAGAAGTCTGAAATGATTCTTGAAAATCAAGGTATAGAGCTGGGCTTGGTGGCACATTCCTATAATCCCAGCACTGAGGAGGCAGAGACAGGAGGATCATAAATTCAAGCCCAGCCTGGGCAACTTAGTGTGATCCTGTCTCAAAATAAAAGATAAAAGAGACTATGATATAGCTCAGTGTGAAGGCCCTGGGTTTAATGCCCAGTAACACACACAGAGACACAGACTCACACACAAACACACGCACAAAAGAAAGAGCAATTAATAGATTAAAGTATCAGTAGGACTGTGCTGAGCCTCCATGGAGGTGGCCTTGGGCTTGCAGAGCCTGGAGGGATGGGACTTTGCTGCATGGAACAGGCTGAAAATGTGGAGGTTGGAGACAGCTTGGTCTCACTAGAGTGCCTGCATGTGGCTGGCACATAGAGTTTATTTGTGCCAATGACCATGCACTGCAGATGGTGGCAGAGATAGCAGCAAAAACTCTGACCCGACACAGTGGCGAGTCCCATCTGTGCAGCCAGCTCGTGCACATCACCACTGTGCTTTGCAGAGACGACAAAGGCAGGACACAGGGGACGTCCAAGGTCCTGCTGCCTTGTGTGGCACACACCTCGCTCTTGGGCTTTGGCTTCTGTGTTGGTCAGTGTTTACTGGAGAAACAGATATAACACAAAATATGCAAGTACACAGGAGTCTACAAGATTGGCTTACAATGGCTGCCCATAGAGTGAGGCGTGAAAGAATGCAGAGGGTCTTTCTGCACACTGGAGACCAAAAGATCCTGTCAAAGTTCTGTAGCTCACTGCAATGTCCCATGCAAGTCCATATCAGGGGGCCGATGGGTGTGCGATGGAAGGCTGATTCTTCACTTCCCCTGTATACCATCCAGGCAACCAACCTAGGGTGGGTCTTCCATGCCCAAAGGTGTAGAATTACTGAGTCAATTTAGTTGAGCTTCTCTTACTGAAGTTGACACAATCAATCAACCATCACTGCTTCACAGAGAGCTTGTGGAAATGCAGAACCTCAGGCCGCACTTGATCCCTAGGACTAGGTGTGTGCTGAGAGATGGGATGAGGTAGTCTAGGAGGTGTCCTGATGGCCACTTAAGGATGGGCTGAGAGGGATAGGGGGAATGTAGGGTCACTGGAGTCAGGGTGGTGGCTGGTGGTTATGTATGTGGCTGCCCAGTACCCTCCCCAGGTACCAGGATCTACGTGGACAAAGATTTAGGCCTTGCATAGAATATGACATGGGAGAAGCCATCTCAGGTTAAAAAAATAAAACAAAACTCTGGGATGGTTGGCATCAAGTGATAGGGGCCATTTATTGCCCCCTGGGTTCCTGTTTCAGTGAGGACTGCAGGGCTCAACAGAAGTCAGGAAGTCTGTCAACAGGAGGAGAGGGAGGGGAGGTGTCTTATTGCTTCTCATTGCTGGAACAAAATATTCAACACCTAGAAGTGAAAGGAGGAAATGTTTATGTTAACCCACAATATGTAGAGGCTTCCATCCATTGTGGACTGGCTCCAGGCAGAGTGGCATGGCAGAGGAGAAACAATCCATGGCAGTGCAGACAGGCAGCAGCAAGCCTTCCTTCTTCTCTTCCTTTTTAGTCCACCCAGTCAGTAAGCCTATTGGTTGGTGCCACCCAGGCCCAGGGTGGATCTCCCCTTTTCAGTAAATCTATCATCCACACTCAGAACTATGCTAAACCGGTCAGCGGATTAATCCAGTTATTACAGACCCATGATCCAGTCATCTCACAAAAGCCCCACCTCTGAACACTTGAGGCTTTGGGGGGACATCTAGATATAAACCATAACAGGTGGAGAGTCCCATGGAGAGTTTATGCACTGGATACAGCGAACTTCTTTTCCTTTGTCCTGAAAACACCTGAGCTAGGTGCCCTCTGTTCAATTCAGAGATGAGGAAACGAAGCCTGACTTTGATAGAGTAAACTTGGCTGGTGACTCAAGACTTGCAGCTAAATCTGCCCAGCTCTAAACTCTCATCTGTCTGCATGATGTCACAGGGGCTCACAGTGCCCGGTCCCCATCAGGAGGCCCTTTAGGGACCCATGAGCAACACACCATCATGCATGGGTGGATGCTATAGCATGCTGCTCTTCAAACCGTGGAACTTTGTGTCTAGCTGTGGAGTTCATTGAATAGTGTTCCCAAAATGTCTGTGTCTTGTGCCCACCCCTAGTACCTGTGGATGTGATCTGAGTTGGAAACGGCCCTTAGATGCAAGTAGATTAAGGACCTCAACACGAGATTATTTTGAATTTAGGGTAGGGTCTTAATTCCAGTGACTGGTGGTTTCCTAGTACAAGAAAGACAAGATTTGTACACAAAGAAGGGGGAAAGGCTGGTAAAGATAACAAACAGACAGGTAGACATCTACTCTTCTGTCCTCTGACCTCTTCTGATGCAAGGTAAAGATTCAAAACTAGGGAGCCCCCACTCCATGCCTGATGCCTCCCACCCCACATCTTCCACCCCACTCCCAGGAGGCATAGAGCAGAAGACTCGCCCATGCAGAAGGCCCTAGAGATGACCTCCAGCTCCACAACCCTCATGGCGAGTCCCACAGCCCTGGAGCTGCTATCTCTGTGCAGACAGCACAGGGCAAGTGACAGCTGGGAGCCAAGCATTCCCAAATGCAAGATGGGGGCGAAAGTCATCAAACTACCCCAGAGCGCTGCCTACCTCCCCCAGCCAGCACACTAACCTAACGGCAACAAGCTGTCCCCAACCTGCAGGTCACTACTGAGGAGACTGGGGACTCTGGCACTCCTGCCTCCCAGCAGGGGCTCCTCAACCAAGATGGGTGCCCAGGTGAGACCTGTATTGCCTGCTCAGGACAGACCAGAGGCTGAACCTGGCATCTATATGGGCTGCAGGCCATGGAGTGAGCGAGACCACAATGATGGAGACCAAGCTCAGCCAGGAGGGGACACCCACCCTGGAGACCACCCTGGCACATTCGGCCTTACCACCACCCTGCCTGGAAGCCCCCACAATGCTGTGTCTGTGCCCCTCCCTCCTGCTGCCCCATGCAGTGCTGTCTGGCCTGATGGTTTCCCAGTGGTGGGTGGGTGATGGTGGGAAAGACACCTCTACCATGGGGAGTTGGATTCTGGTGAGGAATGCGCCCTCTGGCAGCTTCCACACAGGTGTCTCCCATGTCATCTTCCTTTCTCACTTGCTCCTGGGCCTGGACAGCCTCTAGTCTGCTCAAGATTGGTGCCTATGAAAAACAAAACCATCGAGTGTGAACCCGGCCAGGACGTCCCCTGCCAGAAGCCCAAGCCCCTGCTAGAAGTTGGATTTGCAGAAATTGCTACCCCATGCCTTTTTCTTGGACAGGAGAGAGCAATTTGGCATCATCTATAATCCTGGATTACTGACTTGATTAATGTTTCATGGTGTCTATGAATCATTTACATTTATAAGGACACAGTCATGAAAAATTAAAACTTTAAATGCTTCAAGTTTTTCTTTTTTCTCCCCCTCCTTCCCCTCTTCCTCCTTCTCCTTCTCCTCCTCCTCTTTCTTCTTCTTCTTCTTCTTTTTTTTTTTTCCTTTGGTTCAGGAAAATTTCTCTTACTGAAATGTTTTTCCAAATCTTGGTACCAGAGTTACTCAAAAAAATCAGGGAATGTGAAAACAGTGTGAGGAGAGACTTAGATGTGACCAGGTGAGGCCAGGAGATGAATGTGAGGCATATCATTCCTTCTGCACCTCAGGAACAAACTCTGGAATAAGAAAATGATTCCATGTATCACTTTCCTCTTTCAGCAAAGGTAACATTTTATTGGGAAAGCAAAATTGAACCTAAACTTGTAGAATTTCAGTCAGGAGGACACTTCAGCCTTTTAGATCATGAAAAATAACAGCAGTTTTTCTCCTGTGTGTTGGCTTCTGGGGCAGTGGGAAGGTTACCAGCCTTTGAGGGTCACTTGAGGATATACCTTTGGTAATTTGGCTTCCCCAGTGTCTTCATCACTTGCTCATTGCTGGACACAATTCCAGGTGCCCACAATTTAAAAGAGGAGATGTTTAATTTGACTCAGGGTTTCAGGAGATTCAGTCCATGGTCTGCTGGTTCCAAGGCAGGAACATCATGTCTGCAGGGTATGGAGAACACTTAGTTCATGGAGACCAGGAAGGAGAAAAGGGGAATAGCTCTAAACAGGAAGGGGAAAGATAAGGACGCCAAAGCCATGTCTCTATGACCCACTCAGACACACCCAGAAGTGTTCTCCCCCAATCCCTTAGACAGATCCCAAGTCAATCAAGGTGACCTTCCTTCCACCCTAACTGCCACACCTATCCAGAAGATTCAGGCTCACCCAGTGGGGCTGCCATTTAGAGAAATGCATGTTTGGTTTTTGGTGTTCTATCTCATTCTGTAACTGTTCCTTTTTATTTGGGAGGAGGGGATCTACTTGGGTTTGGCTTGGTAATTCAAACAAGTGTTAAATTCAGTCTCTTGGATCAGTCCTTCTGGGGGAAACTGTCACAAAGTTGGTAACTGTGAGGATTTGTAGAAGAAATGTGTGAAGTAGAGACTTCAGTTTCATTTAAAGAGGGGCTGGGGATTGGCTGGCCATGCTGCTGGTGTTCAGGGAGCAGGGGTCCCTCTACACTGCAGAGAGGCTGAGGAGTCATCCTGGAAGGTCAAGTGAGGCAGACAGCTAAGGGGAGTGAGTGGAAGGTGTGTGAAAAGTGATTTTCCACCCTGAGGAGTAGAGCACCTTCCTCAGTAAGTCTCTAAATCTCTAATCTGATTGGTGGTTAGACCAAAGGACCCCATTTTCTAAAGCCTATTTGATTTGTATGCTATGATAAATGTACATATTTAGATAAAAATATTTATGCCACTTCAATTTAAATCATGTAATTGGAAAATGAATGACTTTTTTTTTTTCTGTAATGAAGATTGAACCAAGGTCCTTATACTGCGTTACAACTCCTTTTGTAATGTTTTGTTTTCAGACATGTTCAATCTTCATTAAATTGCTAAGTTGCCCACGATGGACTCAAACTTGAAATTCTCTTGCTTCAGCCTCCCAGAGTGCTGGGATTACAGGTATGCACCACCCCACCTAACTTGAAAAGCAAGCAATTCTTTTAACCTCTACATGAAGCAGAGTTTTACAAAACCAAATTTATGACATTACACAACAGTTTTAACTGTGTATTGCACTAAGTTGGTCAACAGTTGTCACAGATTTACTACATTGGTCATTCAGTACTGTGACAGCTTCTTAAAAGATAGTATAGATATGGAAAATAAATCAATTAGATATTTTATGTGAAGGATGGATTTCTTTTTACATCCCTTCCAATTTGAATGAACATGCTTATATTAAACTGTTTTGCCATGGTATTAATTTTCAGTATGCTACAAAATAAGCATAAAGACCAAATGTGCTACAGGGAGTTTAATTTGGTCTGTCATCCATAAGAAATACTATCATTTACTTTAATGGTTTCTTAAACATATTTTTGTAACATAGTACACTCTTTAAAAACAAGATAAAGGAACAATTCTAGAGTGGTAACTGTTCATGTCTTGGTTAGTTCAAATGATTTTATCACTAGTCCTTTGAATAGGTGGAGGGCAGGGGCTTCCTGGAATTGTGATGTAATGAACACAGCAAAGCAATTTAGTGTGAAAATGAAGAAAACAAGCATGTGGAAAACACACTTTAGATTTCAGAAGAATTTAATGTTATCCTGATGCACGAGAGACTCTGAAACACTGACTGTTTTTATAGAACATTTTTGGCTGCTGGTTACTCTGCCTCCTCCTCCTTTTCCTCCTCCACTTCCTCTTCCCCTTCCTCCTCCTCCTCCTCCTCCTCCTCCTCCTCCTCCACCTTCTTTTCCTTCCCCTTTTTTCCTCTCACCCCTCCTCTTTCTTCTTTTCTCCTCCTTCTTGGACTGAACTGCACCCCCAGTCCTTTTGTACTTTTACATTGTGACAGGGTCTTGCTAAGTTATCCAGGCTGGGTGAGAACTGGCAATCCTCCTGGCTCAGCCTCCCCGAGTGCTGGGATTGCAGGTGTGCACCACCTCACCTGGCACCTGTCTTTTTTGGAGGCCTCAAATATGAGAACAAAGCAGTGTGTCACTCACAAAGTCTCTGCTTTCTGCAAATAAAAGCAAGTTCTCTGCTTCCACCTCCCAGGCCCCAGTTATTCTGATAAATTAAGAGGGTTATCAGAGAAGGAAAGGAAAAGTGGAGGAGGAGGGGAGAAGGAGGCAGAAACATAGACATAGTACTTGGGGGGGGGGAAGGAAGCAGACGGCCCACACATCTTCGTTGCTACATGGCATCCTGGGAGCGATGAGGGGAAGCCATCTCTGATACAGCGTGAGAACACTTGAACACCTACTCTATTAGAAACTGTGAAGCCCTTTTGTGCAGGATAACAAAGCAACACACCAACAAACAGCAGGAACAGCAAGATCCGGCCGCAGCAGCAAGTTTCTGCGGGTGCCCAAAACCAAGGGGCATTGATGTGGTCATCTGACTACCCTTTCGGCTTTTCTGCCAATGATCACAAAGTGTGACGCGTGGACCTGGGTAAATCAGAGGACAAAAGGCATGGTTGTCTCTGCTGGTGCATTTGCAGCCTGAAAGGACCCCAGGGCAACACACCCAGGGCCACGCACCTTGGACAGTGGCTCTGTCATCACTGCTACCAGGCACCCTGTGTGGGACTCAGGTCAAAACCGTGCACAACCCCTTGCACAGACGCAGAAAACACACAGAGCCGGGACTGATGTCTGTCTGGGAATGTGCATTCCTGCAGAGCCGTGTTTCCATGCACCATCCCGAAAGAATTCCAAAGAAATGATCATTTTACTAGCGTGGAGATGTTTCCTCATTGCTTTTGTTTCCAAAGCCAGGAGTCATGACAGTCATCAGATTTCCATCGCATGACCCAACTTTCATCCAGACCTTGCGGTTCTTTTTCTCTAGCATCAATGTTTCCTCACTTGGAGGATCATGGGATTCCGTGGAAACAGCCAGAGAATCGCTCAGAAAAACATTTGCAGTGCTTCAGTAGTGCAGTGACCAAAAGTTGCAAAAAAGACAAGCAGGATGACAAGAGGCAGCGTTTTTCCACCAATCCCTCTCGTATGTTTCTTTGGCTCTAAGCCAACAGCAGCTATGCAGAAGGCTACAGAATGGGTTGTCGCAGTCAGGGGTTATGTGTGAGGGGCCACAAGTGATCTAAGGACCACAGTGACCCAATGACCCACAGGGGACCTGCCCCCAAGGGCCAGTCTTCCCTGTCACACATAGTTGACCCTCGATGACCCCAGGGTGGGACCCAGGACTACACTGACTGGGACAAGGACAAGGCCTAGCTTGGCCACAGGACCACAGGCCAGTTAGTGCCCTGCCCACCCACACTGCCATGTGGGGGGCCTGGGACCACAGCTCCTTTGACCAGTAACTGCAGATCCCCACAGCAGATTCACATCCCCATAGCTCTGGACGTGCGAAGCCCCAGGTCGAGCATCCATAGAGTTGTCTGTCCTGAAATCTCTTCGCCGAACTCCCACTCAGACCTCCCTCTGAGCATCCATGTTCTGATTTCCGCTTCTTCTTAGGACACCGGTCACGTGGTGCGAGGGCCACCAGGATGACCTCATTTTAACTGACTTCCTCTTTAACGACTATCTTCAAATGCAGTCACAGTCGGAGGTCCTGGACCTGTGCCTGGGGTGGGAGACCAAACTCAAGGGCCTCCCACTGGCCCAATGAGCATCTGGTTCCCTACCCCTTCCAACAGTTGTATTTCAAAACAATTACCATTTTAAAAAGTTACGCCTGTTGTATTTCAAATTCCAATACGTTCAGCTTCACTTCCCCAGCCCATCCCTGCTACTGCTGCTCTCTCTGCAGGAAAATCAAACTTTCCCCTTGCAGGTCTCTCCTCTGGGAGTCACCTCCTTCCCTGGTCCTTCACCTTGGGGCTGGCCCATCCTCTTGTCCCCCACAGGGGAGGACTTACTTCCCCACGACCCACTCACACCTTTCCCCCGCTGCGGAAAAGCACAGCTCGAAGCGTGCTCAGCATCCACATGAGAAGCTTGCTGACGCTCTTCTGCATGGGTCTAGTAGAATAGTATAGTCTCTTCTTTGCTTGTTTGTAGGGTCATTTCTTTGTTCCTGGGATAAATAAATGCCTTTAAGGCCCATTTTCCACTTAGGAAAAAAAAATATGCAGTGTACTGTTTACATTCATTTAATTTTCAGAGATTTAGAGTGACCTATATTATGTGACTAGGTATACCACCCTGAAAAACCGAATGCCATACACAAAATGATGCCTTTTATTTCCAAAGGCTGCTGATACGCAGCGGTACTTTGGTTCATGAACGTAATTCTTTCCGTGGTTCTGTGACCAGTTTAATTCATGGAAAGAATTAAGTTTGAAGTACCACTGCACTAGGCAGATACAAAAATAATAATAAAAGCGAGATATTTCCTGGCAAGTTTTGGGGGTGAGGTTAGACTTGTAATCCGCGAGTTCTCTTGGGATCGCTGCTGCAGCTGCAAGGATTTTTGAGGACACACGTGGGTACATTTTACTTTTCATTGTAGATGTCCCCTCTGGAGCTAGGCCCCAGCTCCACCCACACCGGGTACTTCCCATCCCTGCCACCCGCTGCTCTGGACCACCTGCCCCGAGGTCCTGTGCTGGTGCCTCTGTTTCCTGTAGGCCTGGCTCTTTCCTGCTCCCTCCCTCACCTTCACTGTCCCTGGGCGACACCAAGGTCAGATCGCTCTGCTCTGTGGGCCCCACCCCGGGCTCAGCTCCCAACCCAGGCTCATGGCTCAGACCTGCTTTCCCCTGCTGCTTGCCCATTGCGTTCTTTGGATTTACCCTGAAAACCAGACAAATGAAAACCTTTGTTATCTGAAAGGGTTTCCAAAGGCAACAGCTCAGTGTATGGGCTCTATTTGTTGTTAAATTACTCTCTCTCTCTCTCTGTTTTTGTTTTTGTTTTTCAGCAGGGTCATTAAATATTTCAGGCTAGCCTTGAACTCACTATATAGCCGAGACTGGCCTCCAACTCATGACAATCCTCCTCCCTCAGTCTCCCAAATGCTGGGATTATAGGTGTGCACCAGTATACCAGAATTTTTGTATTCTTCTTGACCCTCAGATTTAAGGCATGGTTCACACATCAGCTGGATTAGGTTTCTCCTGTAATTTGACCAAATAGTATGACTCCGTTCTCCCAAATCTCTGTGATAAGGGCTTTTATTCTGTCAGTGAGTTCTTTGGCTCTGGATACTAAATTTATACCTATAAAGCTACCTAGATTCCTGTTTCTTCTTTTTTAGATTAACTTTTAATTTTAGAACAGCTTTAGATGTGCATAAAACTTGCAAAGATAAGACACGCCCAGTTTCTCCTAGCATGCACAGCTAACACCTTCTGGTATTCTGTACTTGCTGCAATTCATGAGCCAACAGCGATCTGTTCAGTTAATAATATGTTATTATTAACTAAAGTCCTTGAATTTTACCCAGTGTCCTTATTTCTAACTGGCATCCCAAGCAGAAAACCACAATTACCTTTAGTCATCAGGACTTCTCTGGCTGTGACAGTTGACACCCTCCTTCTGTTTTTGGGAAGTGGATCCAGACAGGCTTCTAGCACCAGGAAGAGGCATCGGGAGGGACACCGATGTCCTTCCCTGCTAGGAATCTCACAGCCAAAGCTAGAAATAGAGCTGGGGGAAAAATGTCTTCAAGCAGGCTCTTGAAAATCACAGGAGATCAAGGAGCTGGGTGTGATGTTGCACACATTTAATCTCAGCACTCTGGGAAGCTGAGGCAGAAGGATTGCAAATCTACAAGAACACACTGCGACCATCTGGTTATTCTGCTTCATGCCCCACCCCGCTGTCCAAAGCCAGGCTGGCTGGACACACAGATCCATGTCAGGTCCTTGGATCACTAAGGCCAAGGCTGGCACCCAAGAGCAGGACACCCTAGAGCACTCTGCCTCACCCAGGGACTTGGCTGAGGTCCCATATCTTCCTTCTGCCCCTGACCCAGCCAGGTGCCCATGTCCTCCTTCATGCTCTGCCCCATGCTCTTCCTTGGACCCGAGATGGAGGCCTTGATCCAACCTGGCAGAGCTGGCCACTGGCCTGTGACCTGGAAGGCCCTGCACTACCTACCACCTCTGTCAGGTAAGAGGAATAAAAAGCGTCTTGAACCTGGAAGCAACAGTACTTTGGGGTCTGTTACAGCATGTAGCCTACTCTTACCTAAAACACTATCTATGAAGGGGTACCAGGGGATAAAACACCCACTCTCCAATAATCCAGCTGCCCTTGGGTGTCCACCTACCTGTCTGGCTTCTGTCTCTTCTTCCTTAATCGTGTGAGTGTGTGTGTGTGTGTGTGTGTGTGTGTGAGAGAGAGAGAGAGAGAGAGAGAGAGAGAGAGAGAGAGCTGCATATCTACCTCTTTTCTTATTCTATTGTGAGACAGGGTCTCGCTAACCCACTAGTCACCAAGTTGCCCAGACTGGGCTTAAATGCAGGAGGAGCCCGAGGAGAGCTCTGCAGGGTTGAAGGTGCTATGCTAAGTGCTTTGTGCACCCTTGCAGGGGGACACGGGATCCTGAAATGCAGACATCTGCACCAGGCATCCACCCTCTGCAGAGGGTTGTGCTGTCCAGACCAACTCCCTGCGTGGTGCAAATGCTGGTCCTTGTGGGCCGCTATCCCTTCTGCTGGAATCCTGAGTCTCCCAAAGCGAGTTTCATCTTCTGGAAAGAAAGGAGGGGACAGTGCAGCCTGTGCCGCTCGCTGCGTTCTGGCTGAGCAAGGCTGCCCTGGACCTTTCAGAAGACAAAGGACAGGGAACAGGGCAAGAAGCTCAGGTGGGGGGTGGCTCCATACCCAGCTCTACCTGTTGCAGGTTCCATGGTGACTGGGAGTCAAGATCCAGGCCTTGTTGGCCATGCCAGCCCCAGAGCTTGCTGAGAAGTCCAGGCTCACAGCCTTCCAGAGACCCCGACACCAGCTGTGTCGTCTCTAACTTCCTCCCTTCCTCCACTTTCGGGCTTTTCTTTCCTAGGTGAGGACCCCAGCTCTCCAGGCACTCTGAGGACAGCACAGAAGCAGTCACAGGTGCTGAAAAGAACATATCCGAGCTAGGGTGTCTTGTAGCCCAGCTTGGAGAGGCAGACAGGGCCTCTGGACACAGTTTCTGTCCTTGCCCAGGACTGGGCCGTGTAGCTCAGCGGGCTGCATTTCGGGCTCCGTTTTAACCAACTCTCTTTTGCTTCCAAGCATACCAAGAGCTACTTGTGCTCATGGGAATCAGTTATAATTTTTCAAATGACAAAATATTATTTTTAAAAGAGAGATCAGCAGCAGCCGCCTTTGCTGGAAGGAACTGAATTGTGTGTTTCTGTATGCTGAATGCTGATGTGCCTTCTTGTACAGTCTTTACTGATGGATTCAATGCCATTGAGCCAGTTCTGGTTTTGCTTGTTTGTTTGTTTTTGCAGTACTGGGGATTGAACTCAGGATTTTCTGCACTGAGCCACACCTCCACGTGTTCAGCCTTTTTTCATTTTTTAAATTTTGAGACAAGGTTTCTTTAAGACTCTTAAGTTTCCCAGGCAGTCTCAAACTTGTGATCCTCCTGCCTCAGCCTCCCAGAGTGCTGAGATAACAGGGTTTACCACCATGCTGGGTACAGTAAATAACCATCCCTTTGGCCTTACTTGGTTTCCAGGCAACCAGCCTGGAAAATTCAGCTCCCAAAGGCAGTTTTAATGCAGTTAGGGACACACCATCCATGTAGCAAACCTCAGTAGACACGGAGTAAAATCCTCCCCCACCCCCCACCCCTACTGTCCCTCTATGGATTCACTGTTCAGGGCAGCCCATCCTGCTCTGGCTTACAGGAATCCAGAGAAAGGATGTGGGGACTTCATAGCAGGAAGTCAGCCTGAGCCATTTTAAGCTAAATCTCAAAAGATGAGGATTCTGACATCAGGGTAGCCGCAGTATTTCCAGCCTAGACACCACAATATGGAAGCTGCTTTGGAATGTGTGTCTCTAATGACTGTTTTCCCAAAGAGGAAAGTGGCTATACTTCCTCCTCTACTGGAGCAAGAGGGAGCATGAGACCCAGAGCACGGTATCCTGCTATTCAGGCAGCAGCCACCAAGCACAGAAATACAGTGTAGAGGGCTGTCCTCTCTTTCTGGAAGATGATATTCACTTTGGGAGACTCAGGAGTCCAGCAGAAAAGACCATTTTTCTGTGCTCTGGACACATAAATACAGTACAGAGCTATAGTAACAAAAACGGTATGGTATTGGCATGAAAACAGACACACAGATGCATGGAACAAAATGGAGATCCCAAAGACAAACCCACACATCTACTGTCAACTGAGCCTTTTTCCAAGGTAACAGTAGCACACACTGGGCAAAGGGCAATATCTTTCACAAATGATTTGCAAATTGAACACCTACATGGAGAAGATTTAACTAAACTCCACTTAACATATACAAAAATCAACTCAAAATGGGATTAAAGTTTAAAGATAAGACCTGAAACTAAGAAACTATTAGAAGAAAACATAGGGAGAACACTTCATGAACTTGGACTGGGCAAGAATTTTTAAATAAGGCCCCAAAGTACAGGCAACAGAAGCAAAACTTGACAAACAGGATTATGTCAAATTAAAAAGTTTTTTCACAGTAAAGGAAACAATCAACAGAGTAAAGAGACAAACTACAGAATGGGAAAATATTTGGAAACTGTACATCTGTGAAGGAATTAATACCCAGAATATATAAGAAACTCAAACAAGTCAGTAACTAATAATAATAATAACAATAAATCCAGTTGATGAGGAGTCAAAGAACTGATTAATCATTTCATAGAAGAAAACAGAGAAATGGTCAATAGGTACATGTTCAATATCATTAATCATCTGGGAAATGCAAATCAAAACCAGTAAGAGAAACTGGGCGTGGTGGCTCATGCCTTTAATCCCAGCACTCGGTAGGCTGAAGCAGGAGGATCATTGTGAGTTTGAGACCAGCCTGGGCTACAAAGTGAGTTCAAGGCCAGCCTGAACTGCATAGTGAGATCCTGTCTCAAAAAATAGGGCCAGGGATTTAGCTCAGTGGCATAAGTACCTGTCTGGCAGGCGTGAGGCTGTGAGTTCAATCCCCAGTGCCAAAAAACCCCCAAAAACAAAAAACAACAAACCACTAAGAGATATCACCTAACTCCAGTGAAAACTGCTATAATTAAGAATACAAAAGACCTTAAGTGCTGAGAAGATGTGGGGGAAGGGAGCACTTGAACTTGGCCAGTGAGAATGTGAATTAGTACGGCCACTATGGAAAATGGAATGGAGATTCCTCAAAAGATTAAAAATAGAAGTGTCACATGACCCAGATATTGTACCAGTGGGTAAATACCCAAGAGAAATGAAATCAGTATGTCAACCAAATATCTGAGACCTCAAGCTTGCTGCAGCATCATTCATGGCAGCCAAGAAATGGAATCAAGCAAGTGTTCATCAATGGATGAGTGGATTGAAAATTAAAAAAAAAAACTATGGTATATTCACAATGCAATGCTATTTAGCCATGGAAAAGAAATTTGGTCTTTTCTAACAACATGAATCAAAGGAGATGATGGTAAGTGAAATAAACCAGGTGTGGAAAGACAAATGCCATGATTCCACACATGTGGAATCCAAAGAGGCCGATCTTGTGAAAGTAGAGAGCAGGGCAATGCGGGGTTGTGAGAGGCTGAGAGAGGGGCTGGGGAGCAGTGGGAGGAGCTAAGTTACAGTCAGAGAGGAGGAGTAAGTTCTGCTGTTCTCTTGCACTGCATGGAGACCACAGTCTATAATAATGTGTTAGATATTTCAAAATAGCTGTAAGAGGGCATTTTTGGTTGTGTTTTTGCTTGTTTTTTTCTTGAGGCAGGATCTTACTATGTAGTGCAGGCTGGCCTCAAACTCACAGTGATCCTCCTGCCTCAGCCTCTTGACTGCTGGGATTACAGGCATGTGCCACCACATATGGCTGAGATAGGATTTTGAATGTTTCATCAAAAGATAAATTTGAGGTGATGCATATGCTAATTACCCAGACTTGCTTAGTATATATGTATATATGCATCAAAACATCACGCTGAACCCCCAAAATCTGAATAATGGTCATGTGCCAATTGAAAATAAAACCTAAAAATGGTCAATCTGATAAATTTTATGTTACGTGTTTATCTCAATACAAATAAATGTCGAGGAAAGATTTTTAGAAAGCAATCATGAAGGGAAGATCATTTTGAGTTCCTAAGACTTCTGAGACACAGAATGTTTTCAAGAAATATATTTCATCTGCAGTAAAGAATGCTGTCAGGTTATGAGTTTGAGGCCAGCTTGGGCTATAATATGAGCAAGCCTGGTCATCTAAACTACATAGTACGACCCTGCCTCTAAAAAACTGGGGCCGGGAGTTTGGCTCAGTGGGTTAAGTGTCTGCTTGGCAGGCACGAGATTGTGAGTTTGATCCCCAGTACTGACCAAAAAAACAAATAGAATACTGTTAGTATCCCCCCTGTTTCGTGGTGAAATGGCTGATGGAGTTCAGCTGGGTTCCACAGAAATGGAACCCGTAGCCAGGTCACAAACTTGCTGTTTGTCAGGAGGGACAGATGGACATAGGAGAACCTCAGTGAGCCTCAAAGTGAATTTCCACATCTGGAGTGGTAATGGTGAGCCCCCCACACACCTCAGCACCGGGCCCCAGTGCGGGCATCACATGGGTCACCTGCCTGGTCCTCAAACCCTGGCAAGGGGCATGGCGGCCCCTGAAGAGCTGCTTGCTGAACCTGTTTCCCTCTCCTTTGCAGCATGCAGGACAACAGCATTCCCAGGAGATC
The DNA here is from genome assembly GCA_004363535.1 of Dasyprocta punctata. Classification (NCBI taxonomy): domain Eukaryota; kingdom Metazoa; phylum Chordata; class Mammalia; order Rodentia; family Dasyproctidae; genus Dasyprocta; species Dasyprocta punctata. Next base: position 18,478 of record RJWM01026578.1, read on the forward strand.
TCCCCGAAAAACCAGCTGGAGTTTGAGCAGAGAATCTAAATCTCTAAAGGAACATCAACATCTGGACTGAGGGTGCGTGCTAAACCTGGGCTTTTTTGTAGAACTGCAACTAAATGTGAGTCAAACGAGAAGGACTTAATAAGTAATGAGAGACACCCCCAACTCATCTAGCATAGATATGGCACAAAAATGAAAAAAATTAAGGGTGGGGGAAAGTGAGGGGCAAACTGCAGCAGTCTGAATGTGTCTCCCGAAAGTTTGTGTGTTGGTGACTGAATCCCAGCATGTATAGGTCAGTGGTTTTGCAGATGGGCCTTTGGAATGGAATTAAGTGTTGATGAGGTTGCAGGGGACCTTAACAGCACTAGTGGCTTCATGAGAAGAGAAGAGAGACCTCAGCTAGCGGGTTTGCTCTGTCCGGCTACACAATGCCCTCCTCCATGTGACAGTGTGACAGAAAGGCCCTTCCAGATGTCACTGCCATGATCTCCAGAACTGTGAGCCAAATGCATTTTTTTTACTTTATAATTTACCCAGCCCATGGAATTCGGTTACAGCAACAGAAGATGGACAAAGACACACGTATAAAAACAGAATTTAACTGACCTCCATGATCCTATTTGTGATGGTAAAATTAGTGTTATTCTGAGGGTTGTGTGTGTACAGTAAAGGATAAAGTCAACAAGTCATGGTGGGATAGTCTCATTCTACCATCCCTGGGTACTGGAGATCCAGAATTATTGATGTAGAAGGGAGGAAGTAAAAAACATAACATGGAGGTAATAAATTTTTTAAAATTCTATAGTTGAATTGTAAATATTAGTCTGAACTCATAATATACTTTAACTTTGAAAAAAATCATTTTCTAACTCTATTGAAAAGGCCTAGAAAGAATGATTAGTCCTGGGTAGCAATGAGTACCTCTAGTATTCAGGTAGGGAGTCTTGAAATACCACTGCCCAATAAAATAATCTTAGGGAAGTGGATGATTAGGGGGTCTGAGGAAGATGAGCCTGGAACTTCTGTCGTAGTAGACAGAGAAGAAGCTGCCTAAGACCACTAGATACGTCCAACAGGACTCCAGAGCAAATCGGAAGTGTCCTGGGTCAAATAGGGATGATTTGAGTTCCAGCAGAAATGATAATGGAAACAGACTGCAACCAGCCAGAGATGCTTAAATATATCAGCTCATAATGATACTTTAAAAAGTAGCTGTCATAGTGACTTACTTGTTGCAGGGACACGATACCCAAAACTCACAGTTTAAAGGAGGAGAGGTTTGTTTTGGCTACAGTTTGTAGAGGTTTCAGTTCATAATTCCAGGGCAGGGTGATGTGGTAGAGGAAAAAGAGCTCGTGGAATGAGAGAGGAGGGAGAGAGGGAGATAGACCCTTGCGGGTCACACCCCCAGTGACCTCCTCCTCCACTTAAGCTGTAAACCCATTGGTGGACTAATCCAGTGTCACACACATGTGATCCAATCACCTCCCAACACCTACAATGAGCACATGAGGCTTTGGGCAGGACATCTAGCTCCACACCACGACAGCAGGTCATCCCAGTCAGAATGTGACGGGAAAGTGACTCATTTCTGGAAAAGTGATAAATTAAGGGAGAGAAAGAAGAATTTAATTTTTCTTAGTATATATTTGTGAAACATAATACGTTCACTGTGGAGAATTGGTGTATACACATCATATCTTAATCCTTTTTCTCCTTTCTCTCTCCCCTCCCATCTCTCCCCCTCCCCCAGATCCCCTCCCCATCTCCACCTACCTCTGCTTCCTATCATCTATCTTTTATTTTGCAGTTTAAATTATTATATGTTGGGTTTCTCTTGGAAAAGTATCCATGCACTATTCAACCTTCTGTGTCTGATTTATTTTACTTAGCATTGTGGTCCCAAGGTGCCTCCATTTTCCTACAAATGACTTAAATTTATCCTTCTTTATGGCTGAGTAGCACTTTATTGTGTATAAATACCACAGCTTCTTTGTGTAATCATCTGTAGAAAGGCATAAAGGCTGCTTCCAAGATTCATCTCCTACAAGTTGTGCTGCTTCCGGGTATGCCTCTACCACTGTAACGTGGTGTCTTTATCTCTTCCGGAAGGCTTTGGTCTTGCCTTCCCTGTTAGAATGGTGTTACTGGTTGACCAAATCGTGGGTGAAGGAAAGCAGCTCTCCATGAAAATATTTCAGCAGTTAAACAAATTAACAAAATAAAGGGCCAAAATTATAGAATTAAACTGTCTCTGTTTTGCAGACCCCAATGAATGAATGAATCCAGGTATTAATTAATCCTCAACTTCTACAGTGGGACCAGAGGGAAAGAGGAAGACAAGGTAGGAGAGAAAAGGAAAAGAAGAGAGAAAAAAGCGAGGGAGCAGGGAAAGGAAAGAGAGATGGAGGAGGAGCAGGAGAAGAGAGGAGGGAAGAGGAGGAGACAAGCAGACACTGTGTGCCTCCTGATGAAAGAACCCACCATCACCTGTATTCTTGCCAAAGGTGCTGGAAATGATACTAAGATCTGGCTCCAGCCATCAAACTTTGGGAAGGGCAGCACTGGCTGAAACAAGCTGAACCGTACAAGGAGTTTGCGCTCAGCCTAACCCAGAGCCAGAGACCCTGTGGGTGACCTATCTCCATGAGTGCCAGGGAGGGAAGGAGGGGACCCGTGGGGGTTACAGACATCACAGATATTTTTAAGTGGCAAGGCTGAGAAAGCACACCCAGGTGACAGAACCAACAGGAGCTTCTGGAGGGAGCAACTAACAGCCGCAAACCTGAGTGCTTCTAGGAACAGAGTGAGTTGGGGTTGAGGTATGGGGGCTCCTGGGTGCTGGGTAAAGTTCTGCTTCATAACTTGGTCGTGATTAAGGGACATTCATCTTCTACTTTGTAGAGCTCTGTGTTTACTTTATCTGGCTTTCCGTATGTATTTTATTTGATAATTTTCTAAAGGTAGAGAAGAGAGAACTATTCCCTCTTTCCCCCAGGACTTCTGTTTCATACAGCGATGTCTCTGGGGCTCAGGTCCTGCATGGTGCCTGGAGGCTTCGGACACCACTGCAACAGTCTTGGGGCCTTTTAGGTATTTGGCATGGACAGCTGTGCAAATACGTGGTGACTGAAAGTGAGGACTGTCACCAAGGCCAGTCCTGAGGCATCCCAGGCCTCCCCTGGGGGCCTCTGGGGAGTCCTCTGCCTTTGTCACACCAGGATCATAGAAACTGTTTCCTAATGAAATAAATGACAAAACCTTGCAGGTGGAAAGGATTCAGAATTCACTCTTTCCGGGGTTTCTGAAGCTGCGTCCCACCTGGCTGCCTGGCCCCTCGGAGTGCTGTGGGCACAGTCTGTAGCCAGTGACCCAGGCGTCTCACCCAACTCCTCCATGTGGGAGGAAACCGCAGCTCAGAGAGGAGCTGCAGCTGCCCAGTTGCTGGGAGGCAAATTATCACCACCAGCCATGAGGCCAGCGAGTCACGGAATGTGTCATTGGAGCCTTGCTGCCACCCCGTGCAGGGGTCAAGGTGACTTCCAGGGGGAGGTGACATTCCAGCTGAGCCAGGGGGAGAGGCAGGGCAGGAGGGGGACTCCCAGGAAGGGAAGCTCTGAGGTCAAGGGCAGCTGGTGACATACGAAGCACAAACCTGGAGGAGCCTGACAGACATGCTCCCAGAGCACCCTCAGAGCACCCTGTCCCGAGTCTGTGACACCAGCACTTAAAGCAGGCGGTGCACCTGAACCATTGTGAGAACTTTAAAGTAGCTTCCTGCACTGCCCATGACCGTGACTCAGTGGGATGCGGCAACTCCTGGTGATTTGTCTCCTTCTGGTGCCAGGCAGGCCTGGGGACCCATGGCACAGAAGCAACTGGGGTGAAGCTGCACACTTGAGATTCCTGCTCAGATCCTCGGGTGCTCACTGGTCAGGCAGGAATAGGAAACCCTGCTTCGTGGGGGCTGGACCAGATCTTATGTCAGTGCATGTTCCAGAGACTATAATTAAACATAGGTGTCAAGTTTCAAGAGGGCTATTTATATTTGTTTATCTGTTTGTTTATTTTTTGGTTTTTTGAGACATGTTGTCGTTATGTAGCTTAGGCTGGCCTTGAACTCACTCTGTAGCCCAGGCTGGCCTCAAATTTGCAGCGATCCTCCTGCCTCTGGGTGCTGGGATTATAGGTGTGCACCACCTCGATGGGCAACAGGGCTGCTTTTAGAAGGAAGGGTTATTTTGTACCACTCTGCAAAATGTCCCATGGCTTTTAGGAAACTCTGCCATGCACCTTTCCTACCCCAGAACAATTCTTGCCCCTTCCACCCTCCACTTCCCATTGGCTGCAGGCAATTCGGAGTCAAGGCCGATTTAAATCTCAACCTACCTCCACCCCGTCCCCTCCCCCAGCATTGCTCTATCCCCAGCTGCCCAGATGACTGAATAATCTTTTCCCTAAAAATAGACAGTTGGGCCCAGGCTCCATCCAGATTGGATTTCACCTCTTATTTTCAAGGCTGTCAATCTGGCAACCAATTCTGAGGCTATAAATTATCTTCTTGAAAATCTTAAATGACGAGAGGAAGGGCCCAGGGGTATGAATTCTTGGCACAGGAACCATCATGTGGCAAAATCTCCAGATCTGAAAAAATTGCACAAGAGACTTATGTGAACCGCAGCTATTCGTTGTTGTGAAACCAGCACTGACTCTTGGGTTGTTTTGGCTGGAAACGACAGGACCACGCATGGTGGATGAATCGGGGGAAGAAACAGGGCCCAGGGTTGCTCCTCAGAGCCGTCTGATTCACTTAAACACAGCTGGCATCATTGGTAGCTGTATGCGGCAGCTTCCCTGGAGCCTGGTGTGACTTCAAGACGATCAGAGTGCAGAACAGGGAAGCCAAGAAGCTTCGCTCTCAGCTCTCATCTGGGGCCCTAGATCTGACCATCAGCCTTGCCCTGCTCGCTGGGCCCTAGAGATGACTGTGCCTCTTCTTCACTCCCTCCATCCCCAGGCACTAATCTGGAACCGGAAGGCCCTCTCTAGCCACTTCCTTCCCAAGTCTGAAGCTCCCTCCCAACTCCCCCACCTGTTCTCACCATGGTGGCCTCTGCAAGAACCTTCCTGAGCCCTGGAAAGCCGATGTCCGCATTATGAACCAAACACAGTCACCCTTGGCTATGCACAGAGTTCAGAACGCCCCAAGGAGATCAGAATCTGCTGAGGATGTTGCTGTCCCTTGTGGAAAATGGCACTGCACTTGCTCATGACCTCTGCCTGTCCTCCTATCTACTTTCCATCATCTCTACATTGCTTGCTATACCTAATATGATGCAAGTGCTATGTGAGTGCTTATTATACCATATTAGTAAGGGAAGAATGATGAAAACAAAATCTGTACAAGTTCAATACTGATGAAATCTTCTTCTGCATGTTTTTGATCCATGTTTGGTTGACTCCATGGACTTAGAAGGCTCAGGGCAGACTGCACCTTATGACACAGCTGCCAGTAGCTTGTGTCCTGCCCCACCCTAGAGGAATGCCCTCCCCACCACTCCCCACCCCAATGCCAGGGTCTTCTGGCCCAGCCTCAGGAAGGCACTGCTGGGGTGCAAACAACAGCTTGTTCCCCACTGGCAATGCCCAGGCTGCAATCCCGCTTCTCTTTCTGCCCTCATAGGGTGCATCCATAGTTTGATTGTCACTGTGTCTGCAACCACAGAACTCAGGATCATCTCAGCTGTTGGCAACAGCTCAGCCCCTCACCTTCTGCCCCAGCAACCTCTGTTCCACCCCAGCACCAAGGCCCAAGCATCTCAGCAGTCTGACTTGAGGCTCCACGGGGGGACTCTGCACCAATCAGCCACTGCCGGGCACCACTACAAACGGGCACAAAAATGAGTCTCTTTTCAGCAGCCCCAGAAATTAGAGCACACAGGGACTGATCCAAGAAGGTTGTCTGTGCTTCTGAGCTGTGACTTGCTTCCTTGGTGCTCAACCCGCCTCTCAAGCGCCATTCCTTGCTGGAATTTCGAGGTCTCATCGGCACAGTGAAGGGCAGTACAAGGATTCATCATGAAATATCATCAGCTAAGAGAAATAGTAGCTGGGTGTGGTGGTGCACACCTGTAGTCCCAGCACTCTGGGAGGCTGAGGCAGGAGGATGATGTTGAGGAGGTCTTCAAGATCCAAGCACTTTCCAAAAGCCCCGCTCTGAACACAAGAAATTTTCAGGGAACATTTTAGATTTAAACTGTAACAATGACAACATCTGTCTTAGTTACTTTTTACTCGTTGCTGAGACAAAATACCTGACGCCCAAAATTAGGGAAGGAAAGGTTTATTCTTACAGTTTCTTGGGAGTTTCAGTCCACACTTAGTTGGCTCCAAGGAAGCGTGGTGTGGCAGGGCTGCCGTTCATGGAGGCCACAAGCCGCATGGGCGCTGGCGAGAGAGAGGGCAGAAGCAAGCAAGAGGAAGACCCGCCTCATTTACATTGTATGTCAGTTCCACCCCTGGGCGGGTTGCAGCACTCACATTGCCAATCTCCGCGCCAGACAACAAACCAATAGCAAACCAATAACTCAGCCCCATCAAAAGTATATGAGAACTTGGGGGGACATAGTATTACCCGATACAACATCCAAATCTAAATCATCACACAAAAAGCAGGATTCTCCTTCTCCATCTTCTGCGAGCCCTGGCCTCTCTTATGCAGATGTTGCCCCTCTGTTGATGGCTTCTACTCTCATCTCCATTCGACAGGCAGAGTGATTTCTTCCTCATGAGTCCCCTCCTGCATCACACCATGTTGTTGCTGTTTCTCGGGTCCAAATTCTTTTCCACCAGTGGTGCCTACAGCTGGTTTCTCCCATCTCAATGTCTCCTCCACACAGAGACCTTTGTGGACAGTCTCCCAGGGATGTCCCACTGTCCTGTTGTTGGTTCTCAACAGAAAGCACTGCTTGTTTGTTTCTCATTCATGGTTTGTGTCCTCCAACAGCAAGGAGTGTGGGCACCGGGTGTGTCCTGCCCTCTGCCCCTTCCAGTCCCTGTAGCAGTACCTGGTTCTACCTGCATGTGCCATCTAGATGTGCTAATGAACAGACAGATGAGGAGTGCACCACAAATCCCACTTGTCAGCTACACTGAATACTCCGGGAGCCCAAGACTCCAAGTTTCCAAGAGGAAAGCAACCTTCACACACAGCCCAGCACTGGTGGGAACTCACTCAGGGGTTCAGAGGCAGACGCACTCATCTGCCAATGCATAGGAAATACTTCTTTCTCAGTGAAGGTACAACTTCAACCTTGAAAAACAAGCGCTTGTGTTTTCTTCAGGAGTTTCAGAACTAGGACTTGTGGTTTGCTTTAAACAGAGCTGCCAATGTTTCAGAAGAGATCCTGTGAGAAGCGAGGAGGGAACTGGCATGGAGGAAGTTCCTCTCAGCAGTGGCATGGACAAGAGATGCAGGGCCACCCAGCCAGAGGGTGCTGCCCATGTGACGGGGAGGAGGCAGTGGTGGGAACAGCCGGGTGTCCAGAGAACCTGGACACCGTTGGACTGGGGTCTGGAAACCAGTGTCAGGACCAGACTGCTGGGACCATGGTGGGGGAGAAGAAGTCCTCTGCAGTTCTCAAATCCTATACATCTTTCTTAGAAGTGCCCCACATCTCTTCTTCCTCATTCTGAAGGCGGCCCTCTTAGCAGGCCCCATTCCCGAGACAAGGCTCCAGGACCCTGGCAGCTCACCCACCTCGGGCACTTCTAGCTCACAGCCAACAGGGAGTGCCTCTGTTCTTCAAATGGGTCGGCTCTGCTTGCATTGTAGGGCCATCCTGGGACCGACCCTCCTGCCTCTCCATCCATGCTCCCAGAACAAACACAAGTGATGGTCAGGGTCCCCTACTTTGCAGTCTCCAGAGAAGCCTGCCTTTCCATCTATACCCAGCTCCTACCCTTGTCTCCTGTCTGTCTCTGCTCCATCCGCCTCTCATGTCCAGGGACTTCCGGTCCCACAGGGCCCCTATACATAGGCGCTCCTCCTGCGGCCCAGCGTGTCTCAGCCAATAGCAGCATAAAGACCCACCAGCTTGTCCCGTCTCCTCGGACCCAGTTACTTAAGGACTTCTGGGGACTCAGTCTCAAGGCATTTTCCATCTTAAAGCGTTTTCCAAAGTACATTCCTCTGAGTCCTCACTGTTTTGCCCCCACATTTCTTCGTATCCATTTGTGATCCCTGCCCGATCCCTCCTTCTAGCCTCGAAGACCCCTCCCCAGGGGTCTGCAAGTGTGAGGCACCCAGTCATCTGCAAGTGTGTGTCACTGCACCCTTGTTTCCACTTTCTAGGATTTTATGCAAATGGAACTGTACTGCCTGGCGTCCTTTACTTTCTGTAATCACAGCACATCTCAACGTTCTGCTCCTTCTTGATGCTGAGTAGCATCTCATGGCCCATTGACACCACACTCCGTTTATCCATTCACTAAATGATGTACATGTAGTCTGTCTGCAGCTTTTAGTTATTAAAAATATAGCTGTTCTGAACCACCAAACACAAGTCTTTTGTATGCTTGTGTGACATATGTTTTTGTTTCTCCACCTACAGGTAGAATGGCTGGATCCCATGATAGGTATATGCTCGGCTTTTTATGAAACCACCAAGCAGTTTTCCAGCATTTGTAGCATTCACATGCCTGCTGGCCGTGTGGGAGAGTTTCAGTTTCTTCATGTCCTCACTTGGGATGGACTCGGTGTGGTCCATCTTTTTCATTCTAGTCATTGTAATACATAGCTGTTGGGATCTCATTGTGGTTTAATTAACATTTCCCTAATTACTAATGATGTTGAGCATTTTGTGTGTGTGTGAGTATGTGTGCATGTGTGCATATTTTGTGTGCATATCATATTTGGTAATGCCTATTACATTTTACATGTTTAAAATATTTGCTTTGTTTTATTGTGTTGGTTATATTACAGTTGAAATATATACACCACTAGATGCAGGAAGAAATATAGATGCTTATAATGCCTCCCTGTGTGTTGGCTTATGTGCAATATTTCCTAGGTGTCCTCTAAGAGAGACTGAATGAAATGACCCACCAGTAGCAAGGAGCAGCCTTCCAGTGCCCAGATACTGGTTTTTAAAAACTCATTCTCCAATAAAAGGAAGTAGGACTCCTCAGAGAAATGGTTGTGATTCCAGAACTGGAGCAGGAAAAATATAAAATGAACCTGAGATCAGTAGCACATAGTACCAGGAAATAAAGGAAAATGGGGAAAATGGGGACCTGTCAAAAAGACAAAAGAATTACCCTAAAGGAACCCTCAGCATCCAGAACTTGGTCCCACATATCGTATTCTTCCTCAGACAGACAGACGCCACCCCTTCCTGGCGCAGTCAGGATAACCTTTCTCCAAGG
>RJWM01026579.1:0-27864 GCA_004363535.1 Dasyprocta punctata
TATAGCAGAGATTGGGAAATGGGAAGCAAATGTTCTAATGAGAAGGGGAGCAGGGTGGGAAAGGGAAGGACACGGAAAATAAGAGAACAGAAGGAAAGAAAGGGAAGCAAAGCCTGTGTAAATAAGGAGGGGAGGAGAGGTGGGAGTGGACTGGGGAAAAATAAACAGCCAGGTGTATCGTGTGCTGGCGTGGATTCCCTGTGAGGAGGGTTATCATGATGGGTATCTAAAATGTGCCAATAAAAAGATGAAGACCGCACAAGCAAGCCCCGTGCAGCCAGATGCGCTGCAGGCGGCGCGCGCTTCTTCGCCCACGCGCTGAGCGACCCGGCCGGGCAGGGCCCGCCCCGCACGCCTCTCCCGAGTCCTGACTCCATCCCGCGTGGGCCGGGACAGCCGCGAGGGGTGCTGGAAAGCCATGGTGGATGCTGCGGTTTTCGCGGCAGCCGTAAAGCATTTGAAACCCCGAACTCGCCCTGAACACCTCCCTTGCCCTCGCGCTGGGCGGTGCGCAGCCTCCGAGGCTGCTCGTGGCTTCAGAGGCACGGGTGCCACCGAGTCAGGGCTGTGGTCCGCGGCCACGCCGGCCCCTCCACCCAGGCCCCGGCTGGGCAGGCTGAGGGGCTTTCTCTGGTCAGGTTCAAGGAGCCGGATTCTGTCGCCGGGCTCTGCGGACCAGGCGACAGTTCTTCGGATGCTTCCCGTGTGGCTGCGGGACGCAGTAGAGTCCTGGAGGGCGCACGTGTGTGCGGGTCTCCGCGGGTCCCCCCAACCCCGGCCGGGGAGGGGAAGCGCTCCTGCCTTGCGGCTCCAGTGCCCCGCATCCCTGGGACCCCGCCGTCGTCGGCCTTCGAAGCCTGCGGGGCCAGCGGAGTCTTCCTCACCCCGCACCACACGCGCTCTCTCCCTCTGCCTCCCCTACAGCGAGGGACCCTCGCGATTCCACGGGCCGCTCTCCGATCTCCCAGGTCTCCGTGTCCCTGTGCCCCGTGCTCTTCCGGGAGGACCCCCGTGGGGAGGGCCGCCCTGCTCTCTCGCCCTTCCTTCCGGGGTTGTCTCTCTCCAGGAGTTTTGGGGAGCTTTACACTCCCTTGGCCCGCAGTGGGTCCAAGTCACGTGCACTGAAGTTTGTGTTCCAGCAAAATGAAAGAAACCTGGGGCCTCACCATGCGGGTCAGGGCACACGGGGGGAGGCGGGGCCAGGCTCGTTAAGGCCGTAAATTGACCAGGATGGGGTCAATCTTTCAATTCGCCTGCCTCAGCATCCCAGAGGGCGGCAATCACGGGCATGTGCTGCCACACCCATGTCACTCTGAGGCTGAGGCAGGAAGATTACAAGTTTGAGCCCCGCCTGGTCTATTTAGAAACTTAGTAAGACACTGTCTCAAAATAAAACATCACCAGGTGTGGTGGTGCACTCCTGTAATCCCAGCACTCGGGAGACTGAGGCAGGAGGATCCCCTTGAGTTCGAGGCCTGTCTGGGTTACATAAATGAGTGCAAGGCCAACCTGAACTATATAGCGAGACTCTGTCTCAAAGACAAAAAATGAGAAAACCGCATTATTAAGAAGGGGACGAGGATGTAACTGGGTACCAAGGCTTTGGGTTCGAGTCCCACTACAAGAGAATGAAAGAGAAAATGAAAATAGAGTTTTTTTTTAAGCCACCACGTGTGGGACTGTTTGCTACAGCAGGACACAAATGCAGCTCCGCTCAGAGGCTGAGCTCCCGTCCCCTGGGAAAGGATGGACCCCAGGGGTCCCCAGTGGGGAGAGCCACTGCTCCCTTGGCTACTGAAACCACACCATTGGTCCCCTGCTGTGATTTAGCCCCAGGCCACCCCCCAAGTCCCGAGTGTTGAGAGGCTGGGCTCCTGGAAGATGACGGGGTCAGGGTGCTGTGCTCACCAAAGCAGAATGTGCTGTTGGGAGATGGGGTTTGGTTCAAAAAGAGGGTCACAGGAAGAGGCCCACGGGAGCAAACAAAGGTACCAAGGCCTTGGTTGTGGCCTTAAAAAGAACAGACCCTAAGTCTGATGCCCAGGCCTCCAAGAACTCGACGACTACACTCGCCAGCTACTGCCACAGAAAGCCAGGCCTTTTTATTTTGTTTTGTTTTGTTTTATTTTATTTATTTATTTTGGTCTTTTTGAGACAAGGTCTCAGTCTGCAGTTCAGGCTGGTCTCAAACTCACAAGGGTCCTCCTGTCTCAGCCTCCCGAGTGCTGGGATTACAGGCATGCGCCACCATGCCTGGCTAAGCCAGGTCACTTTTAGAGGGACCCCCAGGACGAGTCCCCCTGAGCCATCCCCTGAGTGTGCAGGTGACCACTGGAAGATGGACAGTCCCTGAGATGGAGACCCAGGGATCAGACCCACCTTACCAGCTGGTCCACCAAGACTGAAAGCCCTGGGCACTCTCTGCCTCCTCCCTCTGGCTGGACTGTCAGCTCCACAGAGGAGCCCCGGGGAATCGTGACTATAGAGGGGGAGGGAACCAGCCTACTGCTGGACACTGATGTGAGTCACCCTAGCCGTCCTTCCACCTGTCCAACCTCAGTGACAGGCGCCCCTGAAGAGGCTATTTCTCACTCTATCTCACACCCCTTGGGCTGTAACTGGGACGGCTTTCTCTTCCAGAATTCTTTTTTGATTATGCCTGAAAGTCCAGTTTCCCTCCTGGGAAGAGGTAGCTACCCTGTAACATACACTCACAAGGGGCGGGTACCCTGCTTCCCCTTGCAGAGCCAGGACTGAATCCTGAAGTACGGGCAACTAAAGATAGACTAGGAAAGCAGTAAGAGCTGCCCTGGTCAAATACACCTTAAAGACCCCACTAGTTTCCCGCACTGGTGACAGTTTCCTCAAAGGCCTGAAGTTCGAAAAGGACTGTGGCCTATAATTGACGACCTCAGGGTCCCAAGTCCCTGGAACAGCCCTGGCAATACCCCAAGCTTGGAGTTCAAAAGTCCAGTGGAGAGTGGAGGTTGGTAGAGGACCTTAGATTGGTGAATGAGGTGGCAGTTCCAGTCCGCCCGGCAGTACCTAACTCACGCATCCTCTTTTCTTAGACCATGGAAGATGCTGGTTGGTTTTCAACGTGGAATTTTTCACTTTATAAAAAAGTCCTTTACATACAGATTCCCAGTTTCCTTTTGCCTTGGAAAATCCTCACGACCAGGCTTCTCGGCTGGCTTGGACTGCGCTTCCTCAAGGGTTCAGAGCCCGTCCTCATCTTTTTGGACAAGTACCGTCCATGACTTGGTTTATTTTGAATTTTCCCAAGTCACAGTCCTGCAGTGTAGATGATGTGTTGTTATGTGCCCCCCTAGAAGAGCTCTCCTGGCTGCTGTGGAGGTCAGGTGGGGCCCTCTCTCCTGATGGGAGAAAAGGAGCTGCCCTGCACCTGCAGGGTGTTTATTTATACAGCCAGCGAGAGGTTGGAGCCCCTCTCCTAATGGGAGAAAGGACCTGCCTAACAAGGTGTTTGTCTGGCTCACCTCGGGTGCTCTGTGTCCTAGGGGCTGGCCTTTTGTTAGCTCCACTTGTGTGGTCAGTCTCCAGCTCAGCCACTCCCCACACTGTGGATTGAGCAGCTTCCTCTGCCAGGCTCTTCCACCATGCTGTTTCTACCTTCAGGTCAGTGATCCTCCTGCCTCAGCCTCCCCCCCAGTGCTGGGGTAACAGGTGCACACCAGCAAGCCAACTCATAGCTTTCTGGATCTCCCATTGTTAAACTGTAGGCGGATGCCCTCTGACATGGTCTGGTATCATTGTATTCCTCTAGAGCTGCCTGCAGGCGCTGACCATTAATCAGACCTCTGGAGAGTCGCTGCGGACTGGGAGAGGCTGGCCATGGTTTAGGCCTGCCTCAGCAGGCAGGCTGAGTTCTAGGAGGGCCCTTGGGAGGCTGAAGCAGGAGGAACACTGTAAATTCAAGATCAGCCCAGGCTACATAATAAGTTCAAGACCAGCCTGAACTACATAGTGAGACTCTGTCTCAAAAAATAAAAAATAGAAACAAAAAAAAAAAAAAGAAAAAGAAGAAAAGGCTATGAATCTGACGGAGCTGTGCAATGCAGGAGCGAGAGAGCGCTGCCGTCTCTGAGTCCAGGGCAGTGACCGCCCAGACCGAGCCCGGGGATGCTTCTCCTCCCGGCTTCTCCATCGCCTTCCCCGTCCCACAGCCAGGAGGGGAAAAGTTAAAAGAGCAAGAACTCAAGCCAGCGACTTTTCAGGAGCTGGTTTACTTTTTAACCAAGTGTGCAGCAGGTTTTTCCTACTCGTTCCGAGATCCGCCTTCACCTTAAGGGGTCTTTTCCGCATACTGCTGCCCGTCCACAGTAGACTCCGGCGGCGACGGCCTCCTCAGCTGTCTGTACTTCCGGACCGTCCGACTGTTGACCTTAAGCAGGAGCAGCTGTTTGTATGTAAATCCGACCTCAGTGGTGTGGCGTAAAAGGCCGGGAGCAGACTTACGACCAGCTGTATATGATGATCTCTCTCCACACCTGTCACAATAAAATAAAGTCGCTCTGCGCCGCAGCCCCGCAGTCTCCAGCAGCTCTGCGGGATAAACGGCAGGCTGCACTCCGAGGGGTGGGGGTCCCCGCGGGGCTGTGAGACGCTTTGGGCCGCTCTCTGGGTTGGGAGCCAGCACCCTGCAAGGAGATAGCGCCCTCAGGCTGGGGCACCCTTCCCTTCACTGAGGCCGGAGCTGCTGCTGGACGCTCGGACAGCTTTTCAAGGACGCACCAGAATGCGGGGAGGGGATGATACACACTCTTGTGGTTTGCTTAACTGTCCCCGCAAAGCCTCATGCGGTCTTGGGGGTGGGCCTTTCCAGGGCGGCTGAGTCTAGCGTTTGTGATTGGTTCACTGTCTAGCGCTGGGATTGGTGGTGTGAGTGCCACGCCTGCCCAGGGGCGGAGTCAGCACACAATGTAAGGGAGGGAAGGCGGGGTGTCTTTTCCTTTTGCCCGTTTTGCTCTTGTTGTTTGTGGCCGCCATGGCCAGCTGCCGCTTAGCGGTGCTCCCCTGCCTTGGAGCCAGCTGAGTTTGGCCTGAAACCTCCAAAAACTGTAAGCTAAATAAACCTTTCTTTCCTTCACTTTGGGCGTCAGGTATTTTGTCTCAGCAACAAGAGAAAAGTAACCAAGACGTGCGCGCACGCACACACACACACACACACACACACACACACAGATTTGAAAGCTGCTTTCAAATTCTACTTTCCAAATATCTTAACAGTTTAGTAACTACAGCAAATTAAGGGGTTTGGCCAATATTTATTTTCTTTGAGATAGGGTCTTGCTAAATTGCTCCAGGTGGCTTCCATTTTGCAGCCCTTCTGTCTCAGCCTCCTGAGTAGCTGGGATGATCTTCATTTCCTTTGATAAACTCCAGGCTGAAACTGAACAGGAGGTATGCTCTGACCTTGCATGGGGAGCTCACTGGCGCCACCTTCTGGCCTGACCGAGACGCAGCCTTTGACCCACACACTGAGAGCAGGTCCCTGTGGGATGAGAATATTCCTGTGGCCTACCCGGCAGGGACAGAAGCAGCAGCACACACCTCGGCACTCGTCATGGGCCAGCTACAGAGGTCCCTTCCCCTCAAGAGGTGTGTTACCTCTTTCCTCACACCAGTGCTCAACGATCGTTGCTTTGTCTCCCATTTCACAGATGAGGCCACTGAGGCTTGAAGAGGCTTAAAGCGCACACTCCAGGTTACCAAACTGATGACACAGTTGGGATCTGAAGAACGTCAGCCCAACTCCGAACACACGCTGTCCTCAGCAGTTACGTGGATGTTTCAATCACCTGACAATCCCCTCCCGCCCCCGCCACCTAGAGAACGCGAGGAGCTGGCTCTGGGTCAGTCCTCGTGGAAGTGCTACCCAAGACCACCGGACCTCAGGGGAAGTGACGAGGACAGGGAAACGGCGGCCGACGTGAAATAGATAATAAACGTAGATACACATACACGCACGTCATAAGACACGTCGCGTTTGAATGATGCGCCTGAATACGCTGTGCGCTCTTTTGTGGTTCCATTTTGGGGGTGCTGAGACAGGGTCTCACTGTGTAGTGCAGGCTGCCTCCAGTCCGCTGATGTAGCCCAGGCTGGTCTCCAACTCAGTGGCAACCCTTCTGCCTCAGCCTCCCAAGTGAGGGGATTACAGATGCACACCACCGAGTCCAGCTGTAGCTCCGCCTTTTAAAGTGCCAGTTGCAATAACTACATTCACTTCACAGCCTACCAGTTGGTCTTGAATTCATCTGGAAGGTTCTGGTTTGGACACAGCGTGTGTTGTCTGAGAACAGCTGTTAGCTTGGGTTTTACGGACCCCTCCTCCAGTGGAGACTCACATTGTGACTGATGAGAAAATATCTCCCGATCATCCCCAAAATGGCACACGGGCCTTGTCAGGGAGCTGACACACATAATGTCACCAATAGAACTTTCCAGCGAGGTATGTTTGCCCCTTGAAGAAACCCTTGTATTTTTGCTTCCACTGTATTATTTCATGTTTCACTTTTGTTACTTTCCTGCATCAATGTCTCCTGGTATTGAGGACTGAACACAGTACCTTCTTACCTAGAGCACGTCAAGTACCTGGGGTCAGAGCGAGTGACGGGGCGGAGTCACGCACCTTTCAATCCCTATTGATACCTCTTTTTGGTATCTTCCTGGGGGGGGGGGCTGGTCCCTAATCTGAAGCCCAGCACCCCCCATGAGGAACCAAGCACGCAGGGTTACAAACCAGCAGTGGCAGAAAAGCCCGGGAAAGCCAGGCGGAGAGACTGAGTACAAGTTCACCGTGTAAGGCCACCGGGTGGAAGCTAAGTGGTACACACACGTGTTCACTGTAAGGCTCTTCCAATTTTGATAAAATGTTGGAAAAAATTAAGGGAAAGAGCCCCATTTGTCTTCTGCATGAAGCTTATATCCTGCTTTAGATGACAGTGGCTCTGTCTTTAACAGGGAATAAAATAAGGGCACAGTGCAGCCTGCTGCTGCCGAAGAGTCCAGGTTACACTGCTATCTTTTCGAACTAGAAGATGCCATCAAATGGCCCCGACTTGCCGAGCACCTACTGCATCAGCCTCCAGTCCAGAAAAACAAAACAAAACACAACACGACACCCAGGCCGGGCGCCGCACGGAGGGCGAGCTTCCTCGGATGCTGCACTCCAGACGTGTGGAAGAAGTTGAAGAAGTTTAATGATGTCACGAGGCCTCACTGGCTCGCCACCCCAAGCTCGCAGCACACTTCCACGCCTGCGCCGAGCCGGGGCTCAGCCACCAGCACTCACGTCCTGGCCCCAGAGCCCGCCTGGTCCCGGTCCCTGGCACTCTGGGTCCAACCCGGGCCTTAGGCGGGGCTTTTCCACTTGTCCGGTAGAGAAATACCCCCTCGGCGATGTGGGACACACACCCGAACCCGGGGGAAGGACACTGAAGGGGCCACCATGTAAGACTTGCTATTTCTTCACGTTAAACAGCCCGCTTGCGAAAAGAAAGTGAAACTTGGGCTACGGTAATGGTGACGAGTATATTCCCACCTCAGGTGAGAGGTGGCCGGAGAGAGAACCAAGCTTCAGGCTCCTCCCAGCGATCTTCTCCACTCACTATTCTCCTTACACGCAGACCGTAAAACCACAGCACTGATTCACAAAGGGAAGAGGAAACGAGCTATCAACAGCTTCACAGTGCAGATTTTTCTAGTGCACCTGCCTGTGAGCTCTGCAAACCTAAATGCTCAGGCTATAAACAGGGGCCAGAGGGAGGGCCTGAGTTCACTCCGGATCCCCCGAGGAACCGAAGCCGCCCAGTGCAGGCACCGTCGGCGAGCGGCCGGCTTTCCTGGCAGCACTTTCAGGAGCAGGCAACATGCTCACAACAGGATCGCGCAGATGTGCACGGTCACCAGGTGAGCGGTTCACAAGGCACACGAAGCATCCGGGATCACCAGGTCAATTTACAACAGACCCAAACTTCAAACACTAAGTGGAGTTTCATCCTGGATACTCAGCAGCAGGAACTGTAACTTACACGAGAAACATTCACACCGCCCACTGCGGGGAGCGGGTTGGAGAGCAATTCCCACGCAGCAGCCCTGGCTTCCAGCTTGAGGGCTACACCGTCGTCACCCACTTGGGCCCTGCAAGGGGCCCCGCCGAAGGCCTGTCGCTCAGCAGAAGGGGCAGTGCCCACCTCAGTGACTGGGCACTGGTCAGCAGAACTGGGGAGCCCGGGAGGCGCTCCAGCTCGGAATGAAGGAAGCCAAAGAGGAACACTTGGAACTGCCTGCTGGAGCGTGGAGCGGCCGAGACACCACACACGGCAGAGACACCCACAGCTCGGGATTCCTGCATCCCCAGCGGCTCTGACACCAAATCCACAAGCCGGCGGTGAGCGGGATGGCCATTTCCGGGACAAAGGCGCAGGGCACCAGGAGAGAACAAAGGAAATCACCAGGCAGTCTTCAAAATACTTTATTACAAAATACAGCACAGGGCCCAGAGCCGCTGAGGCGCCGCCCACCAGACGCTGACTTCTGGAGTAGCTGCAGCCCCCTCAGAGCTCCGGAAGCACCGCAGCGGGTGGTGGAATGGAGACGGCGAGTGGCCAAGGACGGCCGGCTGACGGCTGACAATGACACCATTTCCTCCTGTCCACGGCTGACAGCCGCCCGGGGCTGGGCCCAAAATCCGTACAGAATGAGGCGGCAGGGAGAGCCGTAACTCCAGATAACCCCAAGGCTCAGGCCGCTACTTCTTATTCCTGGGCTTTAACTCCTCAGCTGCATTACGCAGGAAAATGTAATTTTTCTTCTGAGGATTATAAAATTCATGTCCCTAAAGAGGAAAAAACCCCAAAGGTTGTATTATTAAGAAGTAAGAGTTAGCAACTGTGGGCACTTTTTATATGACAACTCTGTTTTTTTGGGGGGCGGGTACCGGGAATCAAACTCAGGACCTCGTGCTTGCCAGCAGGCGCGGTGCCACTGAGCTACATCCCCAGCCCCTTGTACGGTGACTCTTACGCTAGGTGCTTGAGGCACAGCATACTCAGCAGGAACAAACAACAGCGAAAAGGAACAGAAGTCAAATGTTAACAAAGGCTCGAGTCCTCGGAGGAAAGGCTAAGCGCCAGGAGCACAGCGGCAGCTGCGTCGTGCTTGGAGGGCTGGGCCCTTCCGGCCTCCCGGACTTCAGTGCCCTGGGTCCCTTGGGCGTCGGCTTCGAACTGAGAAAGCTGGGCAGGAGGGACGCTGACCCGGGCCAGGTCACAGGAGCAGGGCCCTGGATGGCCCAGCCTGTAGGAGCAGCAGCTCCACAGGAGGGAAGCAGAGGGCCGAGGTGGCCACTCAGTCTCCTGAGCCCTGATGGGTGGAAGCGGGGGACAGTGTGCGAAGTCCCAGGAAGGTGAGTGCAGCCCAGAGGTGGACGGGGTGGCAGCCACCGAGGCTGTAAGAAGGCCAGGGTCACAACCGAGCGTGAGCTTCAGGCAGAGCAGGTGGGTGGGGCGAGGCGGGAGGCCGGAGGGTGAGGCGGAGCAGCCCTGCTGTCACCTCCACTGCAGTGGCGTGTTTACTCCACTCCAGCAGGCGCGCTCAGGAAGTTCCAGCAGTTACTAACGGGCAAAGGTGGGCATGAATTTTTATCACGACACGCAACATGCTTTTCTGAATGACTGCAATGCAGGAGTAGTCACGATTTCGTACTGGGGACAACTCTGCTTGAACACAGAAAAATGGAAAATCACCTTTTTGAGACAGGGTCTCAACGTATATAGTCCAGGATGGCCTTAAACTTGCATTAGTCCTCCTGCCTCACCCTCTGGAGGGCTGGGATTACAGGCATGTGCCACCATGCCTGGCTAACACTGACAAATGCTTAAATCCGTGTTTTTAAAAGTAACTTGTGATTTATATAACCCTATTGACATTGTTTGGATGAATCACCTTGAGTTTTAAGCAGCATCAAAGCAATGAGCGTTCTCCTTTCCAGTTTATATTTTAAGGGCTTATAATGCAGAGTTCTATATATGATTTAAATTAAAATCCAGTTTTATGAGGCTGTGCAGCAAAGAGCAAAGCACAGGACAGGCGGCTCGAGCAGGCTGCAACCCCCGGTACAGGGGCGACCCCAGACCTGAGCAGCAGAGGCGCGCAGGCCGCTCGGCAGCCCCTCCCGTGGGCCCAGCCTGCACGTGTTACGGTCACGTGTGAGCCTTCAGAGCTGCAGCCCGAACCTAACTCCTCTGAACCTCCCACCATGCACCCTGGCACGTCCCGACCCCGGCCTGAGATCTGGCCCGTGCCCCTCCCCGAGTGCTCCCTCACTTCTCCCTGGTGCTGCCCTCTAGCTCGCCAGGCTCCGATGCCCAAGGGCAGAGAGCTGCTGGTCAGTCTGCCGTGAGGGGCCTGCCATGTCCCTTACGGGCAGGTGACACAAGCCAGTCCAGGGAAACATCACAGCGTAAGCCCAGCGCGCTGGCCCCAGAGCGCGGCTCTGCCTCACAGCGCCCGCAGCAGGCAGGCCCGCGGCCTCTCACCTTGGACCAGTCGTAGCTTGAGGCGTAGGCAAATATGTTGCCGTTGTGGTTGAAGCAGCACGCTGATATCGGCTGGTCTAACTGCTCCGAAGTTTTCAGCTTTGTTCGGGCATCTTTGTCCCAGAAGCTGAACCGACCATCAGATCCCACGGTCGCCAGGGTGCCGTGCACAGGGTGGAAGGAGATCCCGTTCACCTGCAAGCGTGACGCGCACCGTGAGAGGCGGAGGTGGGGACAGGGACAGGGACGGGGGAAGCAGGCTACCGCCAGCGTTTCCTGGGAGTCGGCACACAGACCCCCGGCTGCGCTGCGCTCCCCGCCAGGCTCCCCGCCCTGCCGCTGCCAGGCACACAGGTGGGGGCACGGCGCCAGCCCCCGCCTCAGGAGCTTCCTCCGCTCTCACGAGAACCCCAACTCCTCAGAGCTGGCTGTGGGTGGACACTGTCCACCAGCACTCATACGGAGGTGGGAAATGCGCCCCAAAGTCTTCGGGTTCACTCGGAAACTAACCGAGAGCGCGGCCAGTCACTACACTGGTGACGACAGAAAACTCACGCCCACAGCCCGAGCCCTATCTCCAGACGTGCACGCACAGGCGCTCCGCGGACTCGTCTTTCCTCATCCTGTAACTGCGCTGAGAGCCACCTCGTCTCCAAGTCTAGCTCCCGGATGTACTTTCAGGGTGAAAGTGAGGCTTCTGTGAACATACCGCGTAGATGTCCTGAGGAGCCGAGGTATTGGTCCCATTGGATCGATGACATTTAAAGGTGAAGTTATCTTTGGCGCTGAAAAAGAAAGGTCCGTCTAAGTTTTACTTTTTAAAAATAAGTCTCAGCTAAAAATTCCAGTTAGGTTGAGTCCCACTTACGGATTTGGGGGGTTGATGTAGTGAATAGCAACTCTCCCCTCAATACTCCCCAGGGCAAAACCGGTCGGCTTGTTCTGTTTGTCTTTAAAAATAGCCACACATCGATGCTATAGTTAAAAACAGAAGTATATTATTGCAATGCAAATACGAGACTAGCTAACGTGAAGGCAAAAATTGTCAGTCCATTTTCAGTTTTTAGAAAAACCTGAAGCATCGTGCACACACGACAAAGGCCTCTGTCCTCCTAGCGTTACTTCGTGATTCCTCCGTGGCCTGGGACTCTGTAACGACCCGCACACCGCTGCCCCGCCCCTCCAGTCGCTCCCCTGGAGGCCACATCCACTCCAGCAGAGCGGGTGCACGTGTCCCCCGGAACCCTGCCGGCCAGGGCCAGGGTGCCCCCTGTGCTCGGCTGCCCAGCACTAGTGAGGTGGCCCCCTGGCCTCCCACGTCTGCATGTCTCTGCTTCTCAGCTGGGCAGCAGGGTCAGCCGAGCCAGTCCACAGGGAAGGAGGGCGGAGAGGGAAGGGGACGGAGCGGCCGTTTGTGAAGGAGGACGCGCCACATGCGAGTAAGCCCCGCACCCAAGCCTGTGTGTCAGGGAGCATCCCATACAAACGGAAGCAGCGTCGCCTCCTGGGACCGGCTCACTTGGCCTAGCATGAGCTCCTCCGGGTTCACCTACATTGCTGGAAATGGCAAGATCTCCTTCCTTTTTAAAGGCTGAGTGGTAAGCATATATACATTTTACCTAATAACGTTAATTTCAGGGAACAAAACTGAAATTAATAAAGGAATCCGCTTCTCTCTTTCAAAATGTGGATTTCAACTTCTTTAGATAAATATCTAACAGGGTATGGTGGTGCAGCCTGTGATCCTAGCCCTCTGGAGGCTGAGGCAGGAGGATCACTGAAAGTTCAAGACCAGTCTGAACTACATAGTGAGATTTTGTCTCAAAAAACCTCCCCAAAACCAAAAACTAACAACAACAACAACAAAAACAAGATAAATACCCAGAAGGAGGGCTGCTGGATCCCACGGTAGTCTTATCTTTAACGTTTTCAGAAGTCTCCGTACCATTTCCTGTAAGAGCCGCAGGACTCCACACCCCTCCAACAGTGCATGGGGTCCTGACCCTCTGCAGCTCCGGACCCAGCTGCTTCCTTTTTTTTTTTTTCTTTTTTTTGGGTACAGGGGATCGAACTCAAAACTCACAATCTCACACCTGCCGGGCAGGCGCTTAAGCCACTGAGCTAAGTCCCCAGCCCTATTTTTTGAGACAGGATCTCCCTATGCAGTTCGGGCTGGCCTTGAATTCACTTTGTAGCCCAGGCTGGTCTCGAACTCATGATGATCCTCCTGCCCCAGCCTCCCGAGTGCTGCGATTACAGGTGTGCGCCACCATGCCCCGGCTCCAGCTGCTTCCTTTCCCCAGGGTTCTCTCTGGCCACCACCCCCAGCGCCACCCACACCCCTACCCCCGTCTGCTCCTCCTCACAGTGCCCCACGTCATGAAATGGGACTCCCATTTACTTGGGTGTCTAAACTGGAGACACTGATTCACTTCTCCTTTTTTTCTTCTTTATCTCATCAGGCTCCCTCACTTCTATCTGGAAAACATTTGGAGTCTGTTCCTTTCTGTCCCTTCCCCGCCACAGTAATCCAAGACTTCTTAGTGCATAGGTCAACACTTTACAACACTGATCTTGGACACCATTTCTCAGACACAACGGCAAAAGCACGGGCAACACCAGCGAAGATAATCCAGTCTGGCGTACAGTCTTGCTGGGCTCAGGCCTTGGGAGAAACACAAAGGAGCTGCAGGACCACTGGGCCTGCAGTCCAGGCTGAGGCTGTAGGAGGCCAGGCTCCCGTGCAGCAAAATGATCCACCAGAAGACAAGCAGGGAGCTGACCGTCAGCTTTGTTCTGAGCAGAAGCTAACCAGCTGCTGAGACCAAGGCTGAGGAGTGAGAAAGCCCAGCAGTCCTGGGGCAAGTGGAAGACTGAATTGAAGAGAAAAACCTCATAGCCACATACATGTGACAAAGGCAGAATTAAAGCTGGACATGACAAATGTACAACGGAACCAATCCATCCAGACGTGTGACTGCTCCAGTAGCATTTGGCCACCAGGGGCTGTCCGCTGAGGGCAGGTAACTGGGCTCACGCGTACACAGCAGCATCTACTCACTGAACACTGCGTTTCATCTACTTAAATTTCTCGCTTTGAGAATACCAGCTTTTCAAAGTGGGTCCGACTGCACCCTGTGTGAGCAGCTGCACCGTGTGCACCATGTACACAGGAGCTGCTGTCGACGCGCCTCCCGGGGGACTCCAGCTCACCTGGTGCTTCAGCGGAGACTCTATCCTCCTGAACTCGGAAGGCTGATTTTCCAGCTGGTAGACAATCAGGCCCCTCTCCGCGGTTGCCACTACGGCCATAGGATATATCTAGGGAAAGAAGGAAGACAGAGAGGCACTTGACATGAATGGAGTGGGCTCTTTTTATACCCAAGTATTAGGTCAATTTTTAACTCACAAAATTCTTAAGGCTTAATAATTCAATGACAGCAACGTTTTATGAAAACCTAGAAAAACTGTATTTGAAAGGACACTCAAAAGACTCATCTTTTTTAAACTATAAAATATGTAAAAATTTACAAACTATTCTGAGGAATTGAGAATAAAATCACCCACATATCACAACGACTAACATGATGGTATATTTTATACAGTCTTTTTTCCGAGCATTATGTGTATAAACACTTCTGTGTAATTCGCACCCTTTACTCAGACCATGTTGTATGACCATCAGCCAATCCTTCACCTTTCCAAGAACATCAGAGTGGCAGTCCAGTGTGTCCTCCAATGAATCTGCCTCCGGCTCACAGGGCTCATGTAAGCCTGTCAGCCTGCTAGGTTGCACTGTTAGGTCGCTATATTACATCAAATAAGACCACCTGCACCCAGCACTTTCTGACGATGAATTCCTCAAAGTGGAATCACTAGGATAGCTGATATAAAACCTTAAGATATGACTAAACAGATGGAGAAAACTCTTTCATTTAAATCCTGTTTAGAGACAGTGCCACAGACAAGAACCACATCACAAAGTTATACAAGTTTTTCTACCATAAAATAAACGTTACACTAGGGATGACAAGTGACCAAAAACACCAGCAATTAGTAATTCTGGAATAAAGGCAGTCCTCAGATCCTCTAGGACAACTAGGGAAAAGTGATTCCATCCACTAATATTACAGAGGGGTTTTTAGATTACCTGCTACCTGTACAGTGTCATACGTGAAAAATGTTTATTCTGTATTTTAAAAGGAAATGACATTCCTTACCACATCAGCACAGTAACACCTTTCAGGGAGCTGCAAGACCATCATAGGATTTGATGACCGAGTATCCCAAAACTGAAAGCAAAAAGGAGAAGCGGAGCGTGACTGCTCAGGGCTGCGGTGTTCACGAGGCAAGAATAAACGCCCACCAGGAATCGGCCGCACGAGGCCCGCACTGCATGCTATACCTTTAAAGTCTTATCCCAGCTCCCGGTCATCACGCAGCTGTAGTTTGGAGCTTTGATCCAATGTATCGTTTTAACAGGAGCATCATGCTTTCGACAAGACAAAAACAAATGGATCAGTGTAACAGTGTGCTAGAGCTTTAGTTCTAGAATTCAAAACACGGAGAATTTAAATACTACAATCACAGCACACAAAAATCAAAGCTATTTCAGCGCTTCCCTATGACCAAAAATACTCAACACGAAGGAATCTACTTTCATTCTAACAAACTCTAATTTGATTTTTACTTACGACACAGTAAGCCCCTTCCTGGGAGATACCCAAAACTAGTGCAGAACTGTACCAATTTGATTTCTTTACCAAGGAAGCACAGATGAAGGCCAGGGAGAAGCTCCTAGCACACACCATGATCGGTATACTAGTGCAGTGCTATGATTCAGAGCATGTGACACTGTTCTGGAAATGTGGCTGTGTCAAGAGGCTCCCCCTCAGCACCCGCCAAATGCCAGGGCCCTCCAGCTGTAGGTCTCCCCTCACCACTTGTGCTTCTCTCAGTGTGTGCCGCCTGAGTGATGGCTGCTGTCTCCGGGTGGGCTACACGAGCTGTGCGGGCGTGTGGGGAGAGTGCCCTCACTCCTGTACTTCTGCCCCGGCGACAGCACCCTGCACGTGGCAAGCACTCAGTGAACTCATGCTGAATGACAAGCGACCAAATCCAGCCAGGAAGAGGCAGGTCACACGCAATGTTGGGATTCAAACATGGGAATGTCAAGGTCAAGCCATGACACCTACTTCATGCCATGCACATATATTTGAAAGACTTAAAAAGACAGATGCTCTGTGAAATGCTACGAAAATGAGACTGGCTCTAAAGCTGGGGCTGTGTTTGTACTCGAGACGTTTCTCGCACACTCAAGCGACTTCACATAGGCAAACTGCACTCCGTCAATGGTAAAGAATCGTTACGGTCAAAGAATAATCCTAAGGCCGACCCTTCCCGGCGGCTCTGCAGAGGGCCTGGTCACCTGGGCAATCTGTATCGCCTGGTTACTGTTGAGGTCCCACATTTTGGCAGTTTTGTCACACGATGCTGTAAATACTTTGCTTCCATCCTAAAGTAAGAGAAAATGTGACATTCTGAGGAAGCTAAATCTCTACATATGCATTCATATATTAAGTTAAACTAAATGCTCTGCAATTTTTATCATTCCAACTAGGTGGAGGCCAGTGTATTGCAAATTCGAGTCATAAACAAGTATTTCAAGTGTATATTTTATTAAGAGACAACATCTGCAGGATTAAAAAAATGAATTATCACTTCAAGTCATAATGAAGTTTAAGTCTCTTATTCCTGATTCTAGTTTTTTCTCAAAAGCAACTTTGGGCCATTTAAAAAATTTTTTTCTTATTTTGATAAAATATAAGCCTTCAATAATCACTGGCCCTATCTAAGCTAATGCAGCTTTAAAAATAAGCAATCACTGTGTAGTGGCTTTAAAAAGTCTTACGTAGAACTCAAAGTCAGTATACCATCACTGTAGCTTGAAAGCAGCCATACATGTCATGTGGTTATGTGTGGCTCCATTCCAATAAAACTTTATTCTGTAGAAAAATAGGCCATGGGCCTGATTTGTTATACAGCCACAGTTTACTAAGCACCGGCTTATTTATTTTATTTTTGTTTCAGCACTCAAAAGCTCAACCCTCCCCCCACCAAATTTGAAACTACAGTTCTCCACTTCAAAGAAAAGTTTATATCTGCTCCTCCCTCCATTAATGAGTATACAGGGACAATGCTACAAATCCTGGGCAACACAGCAATTCAACCAACAGAAGGCTGAGCGAATGGTGATGTCGCCTATCTCGGAATACTGCTCAGCCACAAGGACAACTGACTGACACACACACCACTGGGCTGCAATGCACTGTGCTGAGGGAAAGAAGCTAGTCTCAAAAGCTTGCGTCCTACCTAAGATCCCATCTTTAAGACAGTCTTGTGAAGCAAAACTCAGGGACAGAAAACAGCTGAGTGGTTTCCAGGGACTGGGAGTTAGGATTTGACTACAAAAGGGCAGGAGGAAATTTGGGGCTGATGAATCTGTTCTACACCTCGAATGTGACTCTGTGTTCCTCAAAACACAGAACTATACAATAAAATGATTCACCATGACTGTATGCATAACGAATACTGCATACATAAAATCTAACTAAAAAATAACCTAATAACATTGACTGCATAAAAAAAGGTACCAGGCCTCTGAAGGGCCCCGATGTCGAGCATCCTGGCACATCTGTTCTTGCCTCTGCTGGGTTCAGCTGCAAGACAGCAGCGCCAGAGGGAGGGCAGACCAGGCGTCAGCTGTGAGCTGCTGCCGCTCCAGAGTTCCAGGAGGGCCACAGGGGCCTCACCCATCTCCCTGCTGGCCTCTCCATGAACAGCCACTTTATCACCAAACTCTCCTTAACCAGGTGGGGAAAACGACAGGAAAACAAACAAACAAACAACCAAGGAGGAGGAAAATCTCAGATGTTCAGGATTTGAGAAGGAAAAATATAGTAACATTAAAAACCATTTCAAGTGTCTGATATGTGGTACTTGTCACTTAATTGGTTCTGGGAGATGCAATAAATATCAAAAATGACAAGTACCAAACAAATTGTTTTGGCTGGAAAGAGTAGCAAGTCATGCAGCAATTGACACCAACATGTTCTAGCCTGTACTTCAAGTACCAAACAAATGGCAGGTACGAGGACAAAATTTTCGCATCAAAACTGGGTACTGAGAGACAAGTTTGAAAGCACTCAAGTACCAAGATACCATGGTAAAAGAAATGTAATAGTTTTTTTCTCCTCTGGGGTTTTCTGCTAGTAAAATGTCTAATTTTAAAACAAAATTCTATCTGGGTGTGGTGGTCCGCTCCTGCAATCCCAGTGAACTGGCAGGGGAGACAGAATGGCTGTAAGTTTGAACCCAGTCAGTCTGGGTTACTGAGTGAGAGCCTGTATCAAAACAAGAAGAAGTGTTTGGGAGAGAGCTCAGTGATAGCATCCTGGGTTTAATCTCCAGTATTGCAAATAAAAATTATAAATATAAATAAAAAACAACAAAGATCATGGTGTAAAGATAGGGGCTTCAAGAAGGTGTGTAATCCTTTGCTTAAAATGTCAAAAAAATTATGGAGTTTTTTAGTACAAGAAATGCTTTCAGAGAGATTATCTTACTAAGGTTAAAATTAACAGCATCAATAAACTACTGTACTTTTATTAAGAAATTTAGAATTCCTACAATGTGGATATATGCATACCATATAGGTCAAATATCCTTAATCCAAAAAACGAAAACATTCCAAACTTTTTTTCTTCTCTTGATTTTTTGAGATAGGGTTTTGTTACATGGTTCAGGTCAGCGTTGAAGTCACCATGTAGCCCAGGTTGGCCTTCAACTCGCAGCGATCCTCCTGCCTCAGCCTCTGGAGTGCAGGGATTACAGATATGTGCCACCATGCCTGGCAATATCCCAAATTTTTTCAGTGTCATCTACTACTCAACCAGTTAGATACACTCAAACAGTAAAGTCTACGTAACATATCCCCCAATCTGGAAATTTCAAAATCTGATACACTTCTGGTTTTAAGCATTTCAGGTAGAGCTCTTAACCTGCATTTGCATTCAGGTTACTAGGTATTCAGAATTACACAGTTCTTAAAAGTAGAAGAGAACATGAGAAACGGAGGGAGGCCTACATCACTCCAGCAGACATCAAGGACGGGCCCGGTGTGCATCTGCTGGGCTTTCGGAATGGTCTGCCCGTTGTCCTGAACTTCCCAGCAGCGAACCTGTGGGAGCGAGACAAGGCAGCACAAGTGAAGCAATTCGTGGTGTCTCACACGCCCAGCGCTAATGGGTGCCACTATACATTACTATTCAAACAACCGGGACTGCAATGGAAATTTATCTTTCTATTCTGACTGCTTTAATTTTTTTTTTTTTGCGGCACCAGGGATTGAACTCACAACCTCGCGCCTGCCAGGGCAGGCGCTTAAGGCACTGAGCCAAACTCCAGGCCCTGGTTTTTTGAGGCAGGGTCGCACTATGTAGCTCAGGCTGGCGTTGCGCTCGCTTTGTAGCCCAAGCCGGCCTCGAACTCACAACGCTCCTCCTACCTCAGTCTCCCAAGTGCTGGGATTAAAGGCGTGTGCCACCACGCCCGGCTTGCTTTAATTTTTTTATCACTTCCCCATCTATAATGAATGCATTTTACTTAACCGATTCTTTAAATACAAACCAAACCAAACCAAAACAAACAAAAAAATCACTCAACTTCTGCCAGACATCCATGGTTAACAGATCCTTATGCTTTCAATCTTCCTTCAATGTACCCGTATTTTCTTGAAAAAACCAGATTACACAGCATCTTTACTTTGTCACCACAGCTTTTCTCACTTGTACCACTGTCCTGTTCATCTTTAAACATTTTTCTAACATTTAGTAGCGGATCAAATGAAAGCTTTCAGAAACTACATAGAAAGCAAAGCTGCTCAGCCCTGACTTCTCTCCTTGCTGTTCCCCCCTCCCGGCTTCGCTGCCCCCCACCTGCAGGCCAGCTGGAAATCTCTTCTGAAAACGTTTACAGTGGTGTCCCACCGTATGAACACACCATAAATAACCACTGCGACCTTCGCGTTTTCACTGGCAGAAAGTCATCTGCGATACCGGCAGTGGCCAGGCCTGTACCCCGAGCCTGACAGTGCACCCAGCCTAGCACTTCACTTCTCCTTGCCTCGCAACCCTGACTGGCAACGTGGAGGTGGCAGGAAGTTGTTTAGCTATCGCAAAGACTAATTCAGGTAACACATGTAAAGTAGCTTGGCACATCTCTGCTTCCCAGGAGAATCAATGGGACAAGGGGCTTAAACTTAAGAATGTCTGATAGATATTGCTACTAACCCTACAGAAAAAATGTCCCAATTCTCATGCCTACCAGCAATACGTGAGGTTTAAGCTTTTAAAACTTTTGTTAATTTGACTCAAAAAAGTCTATCACATAAATTCCTCTCTTTCTGATTGTGTGTGGCTGAATGGTTTTAGTTTACTTTTCATGAAGTATCTCCTCACATCCTGTGCTAATTTTTCTACCAGCTTTTGTATGCTAATGACTAAGCCTTCTATGTCTACATAATGAAAAATTATAATAATCACACAGGATTTGTGTGATTGTCTAAGTTGAACAAGTCTTGAAGAACATTTTCAGGATGCCAAGAAGGGAATTTGTGTATACTATCACGGCAACATTCCTTTTCAAAGAAGACCAATGTGGTTTGGGAATACTCTAGAAGATACTGGACTAGCATAGGTCTTTTTGAGCAGCACGTATGACTGTAATGTCTCCACTCAGAAGGGCTCACAGCCTCTAAACTGGTCTCTTGAAAAAGGCCATGTATTCAGCCTTAGCTCAGATTCATTCCCTTGGCAGAGAATGGAGCTAAAGGGAAGGGTACCCTTGCCCACATAGACACAGGATTTACAGAAGATGCCCTTAGGAAGCACTTACATCATTAGCCCATGATCCGGCAATAAGAAAGTTCCCCGGCAAGGTTGGTGGGCTGAATGACAGACACCCAATGCTGTCATCAGGAGAAGATGTTACTTCAATATCCTGGGGAGGGAAAACCAGTGATAAACTGTGCACGTCGTTACAGTGTCAAAACTGCTTTTTATTCTCACTAAATGTATCATGATGGACATTCATTGTCTCAAAAACTGAATCAGACTTTTCATTACTCTGAGCAAAGAGAGGAGTAATAAACAAGTCAGGCAAAGAATTAGCACTACTGGGACAAGAAGCAGACTCTAAATGGAAGGCTCAAAGCCGTGTTTTCTGCCCATCAGTTTACTCCTGCCTTCGGAGCGCGGTCCGAGTGATTGCCAGCCTTCATTCTCCCTACCACGGAAACCATGACTCTGCAGTGCTTGCGGGGAACTTTCTGGAGCATGTTCAGGGGTTCTGGAGACCTGGCAAGGCAGGAGGAACGGGACAGGTCCCCCTGAGCTCTAAGCCTTGAGAAAGCACGGCAGGACAACACTTCAGACCTTTCAACCTGAAGGTGGCCCCCAAGTCATATCTTTTCCTCTTCTTGTCACACTGTAGGAAACGGTGGCCTGAACTCTTTCTACACACCCCGAGCGGCTTTCTGCGGTACCTTCATAGGGTTGTGATTATCTGTGGTTGTGCTGCCAAACATGCTGGTCCCGCCAGTTCCGAAACCGGAGGTTGTTCCAAACAGACTCATTTTAGCTCTAAAAATAAAGTGGAAAATGTTAAGGACAGCTCCTTTCTTAAGTAACAAACATCGGTGAGATGCAATGTAAAAATACTAAGTCCCAGAACAGAACCACTCTAAATGGCTCAATGCCAGGCTTTTCTCTTCAGATCTAAATTTATAGTAAGCAACTTGCTATTTCAGAACAGTTTTACATTTAAAGACAATTGAAAAGACAGGCAAATTCCCATATACTCCATATTTAGTTCCCCTACTAATGTATTAGTATGGCGTGTTTGTCACCACTAATGAGTCAATATAGATACATCACAGCAGAGTACTTTTTTAGTCACCAGCTAGGAAATAAATGTGGTTATTCTTTACACAGTGAGCAACATTCACCTATACACCAGAAATATCACAGCAAAAAGGGTCCGCATCATGTAGAAGTTCACATTCTTATTCTGGCACTCTGGTCTCTGAATGCAAGTAGCTAGAAAAACCAGCAGTTCTGACAGAAATTCACAATTTCCTTACATATATGTATTTTTTTTTTTTTGGTTTGTAGGGGGTAGCAGGGATCAAACTCACAAACTTGTACTTGCCAGGCCAGTGCTTTGCTGCTGAGCTGTATCCCCAGCTCAGAAATTCACAATTTCATTTGTGGAGGCATTTAACAAAGGAATCCACTTTGGCCTGCTAGAGTGCCAAAAGGTCCGGCATTAGGTTGTGGACATTTACTTGGCAACAATCTCCACCGGACTTTTTCTTGGGTATCGCAATCTACCAGGTCACCCAGAATTGAAGGGATCTCTGCCATTTATCAGAGCTGGAACCCCGATCTCACCAGACCTCATCTTCCTGCTCTGAAAACAAATCCTGCACATTCGTCAAGACCACTCGGAGAACCACATCAGGTCATGTGGAAAGCGCACTATGTCTAGAACACACCGAACACAATCAACAATTTTCCTTTTTTCCTTTCAAGGAGAACGTCCAATTCTCTAACGACTCCCATACACTGATGTGCATCTTGCATTCTGTTACTGTTAGCAAGTTCCTTCACCTGGAAGCCTCCCATGTCACTCACTCCCCAAAAGGAGCCTAATGAATGGTACACAGCACTCGCTAACCCATGCAACAGAGGACGGAGATGCTGCGAGGGACTTGAGAAGAGCACGCGTGTGAGTCTCCCCAACTTCATGAAACATGAAGCGCAGACAGAATCGGTCAGAGCAAGAGCTCGGCGCACACTAACATCTCAAAAATCTATTCTGCGAGAGGATGTGCGGCTTGCCAGCCACATCTCCGCCCTCAAAACACCAACAGGCTGCGTGAACAAACAAGCGAAAGAGCAACAGGGATTCTGCAACAACGTGTGGCTCTGGACATACTGGTGAGTTTGGAGTCCCTCACCTATAAAACAGACACTAACACGGACTACAGTTACGAGAACTAAGGGAAGCTTTTGCACATAGTGCCTGAGACACAATCAATTTTTTATTCTTGTTTTTCACTACCAAGACTGAACCTAAGGCCTTGCACAAGGTAAGTGTGTGCTCTATCACTGAGCTACATACACAGCCCTTATTTAATCTCATTTTGAGACAGGGTGATCCTCCTGCCTCAGTCTCCTGAGCAGCTGGGATTAAAAGTATACATTATAAGCCTGGCTCACTATAGGTTTTTGGTTATTTCTGTTCTACCGCCTCCCCTCCCAAAACCTTCATGTCGCCGTTAGAGATGAACTTGCAGGACCCCAGTCAAAGATCAATGAAGTACTAACCAACTGGTGTGGATCACACGTTGTGCCACAGGCACTGAGGAGCCCCTAGCGCCTTCCCCTTCTCTCCCTCTTACTGCACGCCAGCACACCTCCACTGGGCGCTTCAGCCCAAGATACCCACCTCCCGATCTTCAGCTCCCAGTTCAAAAGTCGCCTTCTCTGAACTTGGGGTGGTGGAAAAGCTCTAAAGCTGCACTGCAGTGACATTTAGACAATTGCATAAAATTTCCCAAACTCATCAAGACATGCACCTTAACTGGGTGGATTTAATGATATGTGATAAAGCTGTCAGGCTTGAATTTTTAAAAAGTCATCCTGGAGGCTTCCCTAACCTATCTAATCTTCCATCACCCGGTTCCTCCGTTTTCGTCATGGCAAGTTCCTGTTTGAAAACTCCGCTGGGCGTGGAGGCGCAAGCCTGTAATCCCAGCTCTAGGGAGGCCAATGCGGGACTGGCTCCAGTTCGAGGACAGTCTGGTCTACAGAGCGAGTTCAAAGCTGGCCTGACCTACATAGCGAGACCTTGTCCAAAAAAAGAAAAAAAGACAGACAGACCAAACCCCAAGCTCTTTCCCACCAGTGTTCCCGCTCCTCGGGGGCGGGGCCCCTGGACTCTCCCGTCGAGCACGCCCGGCCCCGCGGCACCGTAACCACCCTACTAAACCCTTGTCTGGGGAGTGTATACACACGCGCGTGCACAAGAGAACTGACGAGGGAAAACAAATACACTGAATTTTTGACTGGTAAGTCTAGACGTAAATTACTAAAGGGACAACACCTTTCAGCAGAAGACCGGCCAGGAACGGCTTCTCCCAGGACAGGACATGTCTCTGAGAAGCCAGGTGTACCAGGAGGAAGGGTTGAGGCGACAAACGCTGACTTTATAGCGTTCCCGAGCCTCAGTTTCCCCACAAGGAAAACGACAAGACTAGACCGAAGTAACCCTCAAGACTCCTTCCACCTCTGGCCTGTCCTCCAGCTGTCCCTATGGTAAGCTCGGCCGACAGGCCCGCTCGCTCCCCAGCGCCTCAGTGAGAAAATCGATGCGGGGGGCTCTGGCCTCCGCCGGCGCCATGACGGCGGCGAGGAGGGTACGCGGCACGGGCCTACCTGTGGGTCGCGCCGCGGCCGGAAGGCGGAGGCGGTTAGCAGAAAGGAAGGCGAACTGCGCACACCTGCTCAGGCGCGAAAGAGAAAAAGGCGAAGTGGTGATGGACAGCCTGGAGCAATCTCCTCAAACAGAACAGAAACGGCCCGATTACCCCGGAAACACGGCGCCTGCGCTCTCAAATCACTTCCGCCGTCGCCCGGAAGGTGTCGATGAAAGGCTCCACCTTCTGCCTGGCAATGACGCATGCGCAAAAGAGATATTGAGGTCAAAAGGAAGTTCTTGTGCCAGCAGTTTGCGAATTGGTGGAAAGTTGTGGCGGGTTGTTAAGCAGCTGCTTTTATAGATTCGCAACTCAGGCTAGCGAAAAGTAGCGATTTTCGTTGAAACGGTTGTCGTGCTTGACGTTTTTATACGCCTTAAAAAATCTTACTATTGTCCATTCGGAAAAACTGTCTTTCTGCGGACTAAGGCGTCCCGAGCTTCTGGGGGGCTCCTGGGTCCCTCAAGTTTCCTGCGGCGTGACGGGGCGTGGGGGAGAGGTAGTGACACCTAACTTGCCGGGCTGGTCCTTGTTAGGTTTAAGTGAAGTAACACGCGAAAGGCTCTTTAGGATTGGAGGTCCCATTTGACCCAGCTCTTCCCCTTCTGGGTATCTTCCCAAAAGAATTAAAAACATCCTTACCGCAGCGATATATGTGCACCTATGTTTACAGCAGTGCAGTTCGTAATAGCCAGATCTTGGAAACAACCTGAATGCCCATGGACTGAGGAATGGACAAAAAGGACGTGGTGTCTCTATATAACGGAATACTACTCAGCTATAAGGAACGATAAATGACATTTTCACTCTTAAATGGATGCGCCTTGAAAATATACTTCTCAGTGAACTAAATAAGGCACACATATGTAACCATCGCATTATTGCACTTGTGTGACGAACTGAAAGAAAATCTATGTATATAAAAAAATTAGTTAAGATAGTTAAAAAGAATTTTGAGTGAAAAGTTTTCACAGGGTCATTTTCAGATCTCATTTTTAATGTGAAATGTTTTTTTGAAAATAATCGAGCAGTCATAGCAAAAAAAAAGTCATATAGCTGGTTTCCCTTGATTCATTGAAGGGGAAGTTTTGTGCTAATAATTTTCTGGACAATGTTTCATGTCTATATCTTATACCCTAAACAACTGCTGTGAATATAACAATATACAATGTGTTGATTATTATTACTCTCCTATTGGCCTGTTGTGAAATTCTGTTTTACTTTAACTTCTTGTTTTTCTTCTATTTAAAATAAAGAAAAAAAAATGGCTCTTACTACATTGTAGCCTATTCCTGCCGATGGTCTGCACAAACTTACCACCAATCAGCTACCATCCCCTACCAGACTGCTGTTTCTGCTCCTCTCCCCGGATACCGCCCTCCCCTTTTTCCCTATTGGCCCACACCCACTATACGGACCTAAGTCTGCCTAGAGACTGTCAGCCTCTTCTCCCTCATTGGCTCTCACTCCCTATTGGCCCACACCCTCTATATAGCCTGCTGTACTTCCTTAATAAAGTTGGATCTGCGCCATCAGCCTGATCTCCGCGTCTCCTTTGTCGCGTTGGTGCGGTCCTGCCTGGAGTGAGGCCCATCCGGCCTCAGGTGGTGCCTGAACAGGGACATCCCTACGCTGACTCCGGGTAAGACCCCCCGCCCACTATCATGGGCTCCACGCTATCCAAAGTCCAATCCCCCCAGGTGCGGGGGATCTGCGCGCTGTTGGAGTGCAACAGATACAAAGTAAAGCTGTCCACGCTTCAGGCGTATTGGGAGCTTTTGCTGTCTCTTAATCCTTGGCTGCACGCAGCCAATCTTTGGGACCCATACACCTATAAGCGCCTTATCGAGCGCACGCAGTCAGCCACACGACATGAGGGCAAAACATTCCCTCCAGGGCTGATCCCCACGCTACTTACCATCCAAGCGTGCCTGCAAGGCTCCTCGCAGCAGGAGACGCCTCCCGAGCACATCTTCCTGCTCAAGGGGAATGCCGCTCCTCCCGAGCCCTCTGGCGAACCCTGTCCGTTGCGAGCTGAGAGCCCCCCTCCCGATAAGCAAGACGATCCCGATGACGACCAACCGTCCCTTGTGGAGGAATTCAATAACCTGATAGACTTAAAACAAAAGCCTGACAACACCCAAAAGATGGCGACTACCTCCTCTTTATACCCTCCTCTTCCGTCTTCTTCCCCAGTTGTAAAGGAGGAATCCCCCTCTGCCTATCCCTTACCTAGCGCTACCCCTTGTGGCGCTTGGCCCAAACAAGTAAACTGCTTGCCTTCGGCGCCGCCTACTGGCCATGCGGATCCATCACAAGAGGGCTCCCCCCTCCTTGCTCTGTTTGGCCAAACTCAACCCGGTCCTGACTTTCAATTCGGTTCTACCCCTGGAAAACCCCCTAAACAATATTTTCAGGCTTTATGCCGATCCCGTGATGATCACATAAAAATCAGACAGCAATGGCAACAAGAGGGACTGGACACCTATGCTGCCCCTCCGGAGTGGGGTGACCCCATGGCCTCAGATTTCATCCCTCCTCACGCTGTTTACCCAGTAAATATGATACCCACTCCTCAACGGCCCTTACATTGGTACCCTCATGACCCAAATACCCTCAAACGGTTACGAGAAGCTGTTCAATCCCACGGCATTTCGGGCCCGTACACTCAACAATTATTAGAAACATTGTCCATAGATCTAAACATTCCTTGAGACTGGGTCCAATTAGCCCGCACAGTTCTTACTGGCGGACAATTTGTAAACTGGCGAGCCATATACAATGATGAATGTGAACAACAGGCAGAATCCAACATACGCCAAGGGATTCCACTCAATTTGGAATGTCTACGAGGGGAAGGCATTTATTCCAATCCCAATGTGTACACACAAGCGCCAGCACAATACTTCGATCAGGTACACGCTTGCGCCCTACGCGCCTTCCAAAAATGTTCAGCTAATAAAGTAGATAATCTGGCCAAACTCGTACAAAAAAAACAAGAAGAATTCAGCGCCTTTGTAGAAAGAGTCCAGGCCTCTTGTGCCCGAAAAGTAGCTCATGAGGATGCCCGCGAAGCCTTAGCCCGCAAACTCATTTGGGAAGGCTGCTTCTCGGCTTGTAAGCAAGCCATCGGGCCCCTTCGTGATGGCACAATAGATGACTGGATTTTAGCTTGCAGAGAGATAGACAATCAGACCATCCTACTTGCTGATGCCTTGGCTTCTTCTCTAGCTAAGGCCTTTTCCCAACAACAACAACAACCCTTATGCTTCCAATGTAAGGTGCCTGGGCACTTTGCCAAAGACTGTCCCCAAAAACTCAACACCAAACCTCGACCCCCCACTCCTTGCCCCAAATGTGAGAGAGGCTATCACTGGGCTAAGGATTGCAGAGCCAAAACAAAAAAAGATGGTACTCCTTTAAACTCCAAAAGGGGCAACCCCCAGCCCCACAACAAAGGGGGAAATCAAACTAAAACAAATCCCAAACCATAATGTGGACCACGCCAATAAACTTAACAAAACCCACTCTCACCATTACTTTAGACAACACCCTTACCCTTACTGGTATCTTAGATACCGGAGCAGAACTCACCTGTCTCCCTCAACAATATGCCAACAGGTGGGCAACTAAACCTGGGCCACCTGTTCAAGGTGCCACTGGAACCACCGGCACTCTCCAACTATATAGGCCCATTCA
>RJWM01026580.1:0-26316 GCA_004363535.1 Dasyprocta punctata
GTCGCAGCTTGAACTTCATTTCCTGGTCCTGCAGTAGCTGCAGTACACTGGTCATTACTGATAAGGGGAGGGTGTGTTGACATTTTCCTCATTAGGATGGCAGTTTCACAGGGTGAATTTTGATCTCTGCTCTTGAGGTCAGCCGTCTCGAGGCCAGCCTCCTAGAGGGACAGCTGCTGAGAACAGCTGGGCTGGCCCACTTGAGCGGAGCAACATGTGCACTGACCCCGAGACTTAACAGGACACGCAGTGTCCCTTGTAAAGCTTCTGAAGTGCTGGAAGGGGACTGGCTAGGCTGCCATTCTGTCGGGCTGTGCTTTAACTGCTGTGACAGCAATCACCGATCTTCCTGACTTCCTAATTCCCTCTACACGTCCTGACGCCCAGGTCCCAGCAAGCCCGCCCCCACTTGATCTTGGTGCCTGGTGCATGCATCCAAATTGAACTGCTCTGCGTTTGCCCAAGATACTAAATGCAGGAATGTTGAGTGTGACTTAACATTTGTGATCCTGTGCATTTTATCTCATTAAAGGTATTTGTGTCCATCAAAACAACCTGGGAGTGCATTTGTTTTATTTCAGAGACCTGTAATTGTGTGTGTGTGTGTGTGTGTGTGTGTGCACGTAAGCAAGTGTTCCCTACAGTTAAAGTTTGGGGGCTTATTTTTGTGTTCAATGAGGCACGCGATGCATGTTAACATTTTGCCAGGCTGGAAAACACTACTTGCTGAGAAAGACTTCGGTAGCAGGCTTTTGAAAGGTCCCACAGGCAGGCTGGGGATAGAGTTCGTTTGTGTGCTTCTCTCTTCTGTGACTCATGCATTGAGCAGACATCTGTTGATGACCTAGTCTACCCAGTGGACTGTCACAGAGAGGCCCTGTCCTCCGGAGCCCTCTGCGAACAGATGCCACAGTCACGGGGGTGGGAGACTTGGTGGGGGGAGGTAGGTACCAGGCAGTCTGGGGTAGGGAGAAGAGCTGAATGACCACTGGGAAACCTGCAAGTGTTTCCAAAGGACCAAGTTTCCTGCTGTATCTGGAACAACGCCTGTGGGCATGATAGAGATGAGGCAGCGGTGTGGCTGAGGCTGGTGGAGGGCGGGGCGGGGGAGGGCACTTGCAGGCAGAAGAGCTGAATGTACAAAGGCTGGAAGGTGTGAGAAAGCCTGGCGTTGGGCAGGAATTGTTAGCGATTCATTTGTATTAAAAACACCCATGCTTTACCCTGGGGAAGGAGTCATTCAGATAAAATTTTATTATCACTCAGAATTATGCTGTCTCAAAATCTTTTTGGTGGCCCAGCTGGTGGCTCTGTTACCAAAGGCTGCACAGAGCTGGCCACAGTGACTTCTCTCCAGGGGGTGTTTGCTCAGCAAATGCTTTCTTCCTGCGGATTTTGTGAAGTCCACGCATTTGATGAAGTCCCCTGGTCCTGTGCCATTTCCATATTATTCATCAGCTATAAAAGAGGAAGGGGGGGGTGTTAGCTAAGCAATAGCTGAGTTTTTTCAGCTAGCTCTTTTATTCAATCAAGTAACAATTGCCCCAGTGATTGCTTTAGAACTTGATTTTTAAGTCACTCTCTAAACCCCAAAGAGAACTGTAGGAAAAAAAAAATCTGCGAAACTTGAAGTGTTGGGCTGTGCAGTTTGAAAACCTTGCTGTGTGGGTGTAGCAGAGGTGGAACCCAGCAGTGTGCAGCCTGAGGGCCTCCCAGGCAGTGCTGTGGTGAGCGAGCATGGTGGTGCACACC
Source organism: Dasyprocta punctata (assembly GCA_004363535.1). Taxonomy (NCBI): domain Eukaryota; kingdom Metazoa; phylum Chordata; class Mammalia; order Rodentia; family Dasyproctidae; genus Dasyprocta; species Dasyprocta punctata. The sequence goes on from RJWM01026580.1 coordinate 1,753, forward strand.
TGGGAAGCTGAGGCAGGAGGATCCCAAGTTAAACCCAGCGTGGGCGATTTAGCAAGACCTTGTCTCAAAATAAAAAAATAAAAAAGGGCTGTGGATGTTGCTGAATGCAAAGGTCCTGGTTTCAATCTCCAGCACTACCACAAAAAGCAAAAAAGCAATTGTCCTGGTGCTAGGAATCTTTACAGAAGCAACCAGAAGGGCCTGGGGATTCATTATTTACTAGGATGCTACTTCCAGAAACAAAGAGAAGCATCCAAAGGATACTGTCTCTGCCAGGAATGCCATTATCAGAGGTAAAAATAATCGGGCATGCCAGGGATGCAGGAGGAGAGAGAGCCTGGGGTGCTTGGAGACCCCACTACATGGGGGTGGTCTCCAACCATGAGGCGGGTGAGGAGCCGCCTGTGGGCAGAGCTGGGTCTCAGAGGTGCGGGGTGTGGGCCAGTGAGGGCAGCCGTGCAGGCCCAGACTGCCACGTGCAGCTCTCTGCTAGGGCACTGTCTGGATAGATTTGAGAAGAAAACTATTGTAACTTTAGGCATTGACTTGCTGCTCCCCTCTTCTCCCACATTTTTTCCCCCTACTAATGGATTTTAGATTTACTACACTTGATCTTAGCCAAAAGGCCAAGAAGTGATTGGATTTTAGATTTACTGAAAAATCAGGTAGTCCAGAGAATCCCCAAATCCGCTGCCGTTTCTGCACAGTGGTCCTGATGGTCAACATCCTGCACTTGCTGCAAGGAATAAACCAGTATGGACTGGTGGCCACGGTTTCTGCACTGAGCCACTCCGTGGTGTTAACAATGGCATAACGGCGCATTTCTGCCATTAGAGCGGCATTGAGAAAGTGTCCTTGCTGTAAATATCCCCATGGCTGATGAGGTTTCCTCCTACCATCCTGCCAGTCCCAGATTTCTGGCAATTGCTGACTTTTCTATTGTCTCCATAGTTTTGCTGCATGCGCGTATGTGTGTGTATGTGTGTATGTGTGTGTGTGCACGTGTGGAGTACTGGGAACTGAAGCCAGGGCCTTTGCACTGTGCTACATCCCCACCCCTTTTTTGCTTTCGTTGCAGGGTCTCCTAAGTCACTAAGTTGTGCAGGTGCAGCTTGCGTCCAGGTTTTTCTGACTGGACATCCATGTTCAGCGCGTGTGGGCAAATACCTTGGTGCACAAACTGTGTTGCATGGTGGGACGATATTTAGCTATGAAAGAAGGTGCCAGACTGAATTTTTAAAAATTTTCTGCAAGACTTTAGTTTGGGAAAAGAATTTGGAGGTAATTTGTGGAAGAAGACAGGGGCTATGTAAAGTGCAGCATGCCGATTTTGAAATATTGAGAAAGCTGTGTTGTTCTGGATAAGGAACAGTAACAGAGACCTGACAAAGCTGTTATTATATGAGGACATTTATTGTAAACCAGAAGTTCAGGGGCAGGTGACCCCTGTACTCATTAAGTAACTGGAGGATGTCATCAAGGGCCCAAACTCTTTGCTTCTATTCCTCCACTTTTACCATGCTGGCCTTTGTCTTTTAGTTGTACCTCACAGTGTCAAAATGGTTACTGTAGCACCAGACATTATGTTTTCACATACTAAACAGGAAGAAAGAGAGGGAAAATACCATCAGCTCTCTTCTCATTTTGTTCTTTTTAACCAGAAAAATGAAACCCTCACAGAGTAAACCTCTGGTGTTTTACTGGCCTGAAATGGGTCTTGTCATTCCTCCAGTTGTATGGGGAGGAGTGGGGGGAAAGAGAGAGAGAGAGAGAGAGAGAAAGAGAGAGGGACTGAGGTACCATGATTACCTTGAGGGGCATAACTTCCTCCCGCTAGGCTCCACCTCTTAAAGGTGCCACTGCCTCCCAGTAACACCAAACTGGAGACCAAGCCTTTGACACATGGGCCTCTGGGACATTTCAGATCTAGACCGCAGGAACAGGTGCTCCTCGCAGGCTACCGTGCCTTCTCCTGCATCCAAGGGAAAATCGCAGGAGCAGCTGGTAACTTCCTCAGCTTCTGAAGGAGTGGAAAATACCCTTGTCTCACCCATTCCTGGGTTCACAGTGGAGACCTTTAGAACCGAAGACAGATCACCAACAACAGAGCACACAGACTTACTGACTGTGAGGCGATGTTGCTCTTGAGCCTTCCCAAGGAAGGGAGACCTGCAGATTCAGGGAAACCTGCTGCTTCCCGTAGTGACTGGATATAGGGTGCACCCTAATGGTGATCAGCTGGGGTTGCTCCTCAGGGCCCACATGCTCCGGTCTTTCTCGTCGTAGAGTGAGTTTACTTCTCCTCTGGGGGTCTCCTGAGAGGCTCAGGAAAGGTCAGAAATCCTTCCCAGGTTTATGACCCATTTCTGGGGGAAGGGGGAAGGGGAATGTGGGAGTGCCCTACCTGCCTTTACTGTTTAGCCCAATGCCAAGGTGCCACGTTTTGGGGTAGCTTGTTCTATCACTTCAGTGTTCTTGTGAACTCTGTTTACATTACTAGAAACCAAACGCAGGGCCTTAGCGCTGAGCTACATCTCTATTCCCTGTATTAATTTATAATTTAGAGACAAGGTCTTTAATTTTATGTTGTCCAGGCTGGATTTGAATTTGTGATTTTCCTGTCTCAGCCTCCCGGAGTGCTGGGATTACTGCCCTGGCCTACCATATCTGGCTTAAACTATGTTTCATGGAGCTCCAAGTTTCAGGTATGAGCTTAGAGGACCCTGCAGGTCGCATGAACCAGGGTAGAGAGAAGCTGGCTCTAGCTTCCCCACTTTTTCCTGGATGCTTCCACCCTCCCCTCTTTCTGGCCCAGAAAGGCTTTGAAGGGTTGAGAACAGCCTCTGCGTGCAGCGCCACCTAGAGGCAAAGAGGCCATTTAAACGGATGTCACTTTTATTCTTAAGAGCCAAGGTTTTGGACCAGAGTGCAATTGGGCTATTAGTTCTCTCTTAAATCCTTTGTAAAATCCTTAGGAATTTTACCTTGAAAATCCTGCCCAGGTTAAAGAAAATGAGTTTTGTCTTCAGCCTTGAAGAAGAAAGATTTCCTTTGCCTTTTTAAAAAGTGGTTTAAATCTCAATTCTTCCTCGACAGGGAGAGGGTCTGGAAGCAGAGATAAGAGGGTGGCCAGGACTTTGTGCGAGGCTGCTGCGAGTCACAGGTTTGATCTTTCTGGGTCTCATCAGATGCAACTTACCCTGTGTCTGTGAGTCGCAGAGAATCTGTGACCTCCTCCACTCTTTCCTATACCCATTATGGGTTCAGGTGAAGTTTGGTGGCTTTCAGATGGGAATTTTGTATTTCACGTGGCATTTAATTTCTGCCAGCAAATGTCATGGGCTGAAAAATACATATTTTAGTTAAAATGTTTTGTAAGTGGCATTTCTAACCTGCTATGAGTTTGTGAAATTTAGAGAATTGGTAAATAGATGAAAAAGAAAACACAAGGTTTGTCCTTTTTAAGGATGAATCTGCTGCTGCTTGGTGAGGTGAACTTTTTTTTTCTTTCTTTCTTTTCTTTTTTTTTTTTTTTTTTTTTTTTTTTTTTTTTTTTTTTTTTTTTTTTTTTTTTTTTTTTTTTTTTTTTTTTTTTTTTTTTTTTTTTTTGAGACAGGGTCTCATTAAGTTGCTCAGGCTGGTCTTAAACTTGCAACTGTACTGTTTCAGTCTCCTGAAGTGCTGGGATTACAGGTGTGCACCACCACACCTGGATTCTTTTTCTTGTCTTTTCTCTTTGTACTCACCTGGGTGACTTCATGGTTCACACAACACACTGTGATATGTGGACAGGATTCTGATGCTGATTCTACCCCAGATCCTGAGGCACGTTGGCTTTCCAGGGAAATTGGTGCCCTGTTTAAGTCCAGGAAGCTTGCCTTGAGCCAGCCTGAAGGCCCCAGACTTGAGTGATGCATGCAGTCAGATGTTTTTGTTTGCATCTCAGTGCAAATGCAAAACTCCTGGAGTAAGTGTGATTCCTATTCTGCTATGGACCCAACTTATGCTGTATTAAGTAGCTGGCACTGAATCTTCCCCAGCAGCTCATGCATTTGTCCCTAAATCCATAGCTCTTCTTCTGAAAGATTCATGGGTATCCCTCACTCCAGTGCGAGGGGGTGGGAGCTAGCAATATTTGGAACACATTTTTGTGGTAAGTAATTTACAGAATTGAAATTGTTTAATCTTCATGACAGCCCTAAAGAGGAAAGAGTTGGTGCCGTATGTAGGGTGGTGGGTAGAATATTACCCAAGTCTGTATGTCCCAGTAATGCAGGGCTGTAGAGTGGGCTGTTCCAGCCATGTGAGGCCTCTTACCCATTTTGGGGCAGTGGCACCCCAGGTGGCCTCAGGGCATGGGGCTCTCAGCCTTTTTGTGAATTTATAAAATCCTCACCCTTTTAGGGTCATGTAGCTTGTTCCTGTGGTAGCTGGCATGGTGCCATGCGTTGTCCCAAATGGCTCTGTTTATCACCAGAGAAAAAAGCAAAAAGATTCCCTCTTCCTCCTTCACCACATACTTGCAGCGTGCATGTAATGGACAAGTACAGCTGACCCTCGGTATCTGGGGAGATCAGTCCCTGGAGGCTCCTCAGGAAACAAAAGCCTCCAAAGCTCAAGAACCTTCTGGAAAATGGCACAGTATTTGCACAGGACTTGCATACACCCTGCTGGGTGCTTTGCATCCCCTTTAGATGACTAACGATATCTGATACCGCGCATGAGTTATATGAGTGCTTATTGCAACTGCATTCTTTAGGGAACAATAACGAGGAAAATTTCTGTACATGCTAAGTGCAGACAGACAGTTTTTCCACCTAGTAGTTTGGGCTTGCGGTTGATTGAATCTGTGGATGCAGAGTCTGCTGATAGCGGGACTGTATGCACGGCCGCCTCCCTCTACCTGTGGGGCTGCCCAGGGCTGAGGTGGAGGGGTCTGTGCAGGCTTGAGCACCAGTTTAGGTCCTGGCAGATGGCACAATCTGTGGTTTCTCCAATAGGAAATCAATGGAGACTGCTCACTGAGAAAATAAGTCTTCATTCCATGATAAAGTCATGCTTAATTGTCCCTTTTTTTCTTGCTTGGTGGAAGTATGCAGTGCTATGAATCTTCCTCTTGCTACTCTTTTGCCTAAGTGTTACGGGATTTCATATAGAACATTCTCTAAGCCATTAATTTCTGGTTAACATTTATCAAATGCCTGTGACATCCTGGGTTTTAGGGAAAATGTCCATGCCTAATGCTTGGGACAAGGCCGATAGACAGTAGGGTGACTCCCTGTCCTGGCATACTGGATTATTGCCGTGCCCAAGATGAGCTAATGCTTTAGCTGTTTGGACTTTGCTTTGCTTTGCTTTGACTTAGAATATTTTAGAAGTCGATAGGCACAGATGGGTATCAATAGAAAATTCATGGTGGTGCAAAGGATTCTTGTGAAACAAGGCAGATGTCTCATGTCTGTTAGAAAACATAACCCCAAGGCACAATTTTGAAGATAACCTAAAAGACATTAATTCATCTTATATCTGCTTCAGTCATGTTACCTTGTCATTCTTTCTTTTATATAAATATGTCCCCACTCTTACAATCCTTTCATTCATTTTTCCATCTAGTCGGTTACCTCAGTGAGTAAAATGTCTTTAATGTGTATTTATTTTATATCTGAATGATGATCATGTTTTTAACTGCTGAAAATTACCCCAGGCACAAAGTTAGAAGCTGTCACTTGCCTTCTGCAATTTCGTCTTCCAGTATATCCTGTTAGGGGTGCTCATCACTGACTGCCCAGTGTATGGGGAGAAAGGAGGCTCAGTGTATTAAAGTGACTTCAGGATGGCCAGGGAGTATTGTGGAGGAGCTGAGGGAGCCTGAGGTACCTGCATCGAGGTCCTTTGTTGATGTCACTTTGTGATGTGACCATGAAAACTCCCATGATTCTCACGGAGGAGGACAATGACAAAGTATAACTGAGGTGAGCTCAGTAAGGTGCACAAAAGACTGTAGATTAATAAAAGGGAAAATTTCATGAAGGAGAAAAGACTGAGATGGCCCATAAAAGAATTTTGATACTATTGCATTTTTTCTCCCTATAGATAAAAAAAAAATAGTGTGCAAGATCCTGTGGTTGTATTTATTCATTGAAACTTTGCACAGATTTCACTTGGAAAGTCCCTGTCACCTGCCTGAGACCTAACATTTGCTTATTGGGTATATAAAGAAGTAGTTTAAAATTAGAAGTAATAGAGGTGCTTGCTTTACATTAACAAAAACAAAACAAACAACGATGGGGGGAAAGGAGCTGTAGTTGCTGCTAGACTCCCACCAAACATTGACTTTTAGTCTTCTCATATGCAAACATAATGAAAATATGTGCAGTGTCTAAATTTAGCTTTTTAAGATTGTTTTGTTTTCCCCAAGGATCTTATAAAGTTCTTAAAAACATAATCGGTTATAATTCACTTAAAAGAGTAATATCTGAGAAGTGTGCTATAAAATTAAACCAATGGTGGACTGCTCTGACTCTTAACACTCTTGGAAATGTGAGGGAAATATAAATGGCCCCTGGTAAGGAGGTGGAAAAGATAAATGAGTCTTGAAACATGGCTCTGTCTCTCTTTCTTTCCAATACTATAGAACCGTCCCCAGCTATACCCACAATAGTTACTGCAGTAAGTAACACTGGGAACTCAGATATAATTAAAATAAGTTGGGCTGAAACCCAGCTTGCCCTGTTATCTACCCATAGCTACAAACTTTAGGGTTAGAACATTCTAGGAATCAGGGTGAGTATAAATTCACTAGGGTCCCACGTTTAAGAGATTGAGAAATGGGTTTTATGTCTAGAAGTACTAAAGTATCACAGATGCTCATCTCATTGTGGTTAAGGGCACCCGCACCAGCTTGCATGAATCTAGGATCCCTCTGGACCTGGATTGCTTCCCTCCTTGCCATTTCTTGGACCCCAGCAGGAGCCTGTTGCAGTCAGCATTTGCAAGGGAAACAATTACATACAGGACACATAATTTATAGTATTATTTTATAATGGTCACCCAAAGAGTCAGATACAAAAGAAAGAGTGCAGGAAATCTGTCCACACACTAAGAACCAAAGAATCCTGCTGAGGGCCTGGATCCCATGGCAACATCCTGCACAAATCCAGCTGAAGATCTGGAGCTCATGAAAATGACCCCCCATGAGTCCAGCTGGAGGCCTAGAGCTCATGACAGTGTTTCATGCAAGTCTGTTTCACGGATCTGCTCTGGAAAGGCCCAAACGTCAGCAGTGGAAGCAAGAAAATCTGTGCCAGTGTGGTGACGGATCTGTACTAGTAGGCTGAGGTTTCTGTAGAGGAGCCAGAAAGCAACACTCAAAGGAAGAACCAGAACTCCCCTGAGAATTACCACAGCCATCCTCAGCGACAATGAGGTCCTGAGCACCTCTGAAGATGAGAACAGATGAGCTCATATCAGGAAGCCAGAGTGACAAGCTTCTCCTGGAAATTGAGCAGCACACATCTTCCCTTCCAGAGCCAGGAAGTGATGCTCAAAGTAAGGACCAGAGCTTCCCCCAAAGTGAACCACAGCCATTCTCAGCAACAATGAAGTTCCTGAGCTCCTCTGATGATGAGAACAGCCAAGTTCATATCAGGAAAGAAGCTTGACAAGCTCCTGCAGGAGAACCAGTGGCAACAGGAGAACCAACAACACCATGGAGAATCAACCACACTACCTCTTCCTCTCCGGTTCTACTTTTTATCTTGGCAAGAATCCTCAGGTGGGGCAGTCATGCTCAGCACCATACAGATTCAGTTCAGCTGTTATTGCAAGTTGTACTCCAGTTCCAATAGAACCTGGGTCTCCGTGGACTCAGGTTTCTTTCCTCTGCATCATTCCTGCCTTCAGTGAGCCATCAGCCTCTGCTCTGGAAGATACTGCAGTTGTCTTCTTGCTTATATCTTGATCTCAATTTCCTTCTGTTCCCCTTCATTCCCCTTCCTTATTGTTATAAATCTGGTCACTTGGCTCCCAACCCTCCATTGGTTCTCATGGGTATGGGGCGAGGTACAGGCTCTTGTCAGGTACTGAGGACTCTGGGGTGTAGCCTGTGCTCCATCTCCAGCCTCCCATCTCCTGCAGCCCACCTCACTCCCAGTCTGACCTAGGGTCTCACCTATGTCTACTGTGAGGTCCTGGACAGCCCGCTTGGCTTGAGTATTTTCTCATGCTGAACTTTTTCCATCTCAGCATGGCTTAGGTCAAACATATCCTTCTTGTTGTTGTCTCATAAGTGTTTAGGTACACTATTTCCGCAAAGGACACATACTCCTTTGGGCCAGGGAATTGCCCAATATATATGTTTTCCAGTATGTATTGGGCTAGCAGCAATCCAATATAAACTGGTGTCCCTATGCCAAAAAAGAGCAAGTGCCCCGTCAATGCCATAGCCCGAATAAATGCATGAGTGAAAGGAGACCTTTATCACATCTTGTCTTTTTGCCTTCCACCATTCCATCCTATGTATGTAAATGTTTCTCTGCAAACAACCTGCTAGGGCTGTCCTTGCAATCTCCCCCAAAGAGGCAGCAGCATATGGAACACCAGAGAGGATAGAGAGGTGCAGCCAAGTCATGCCTGCCACCCTTGTCATTTACCCTGACCTTGGGCAAGGCAGGGCAATCTCTGTGGACTTCGGGGGAATTAAGTATGAAAACAAGCAGCCAGAGAACAGTATCATCAGTGAGACAAATCAAAGCCTACACCACTTGGTGATGTGAGAGGAAAAGTTCGCAGTCTCACTGTTCTGTGATTCCTGCCCAACATGCACAACCTGAATCCAATCGGAGGAAGAGGCTTACAAACCCCAAATGAGAGCTATTAATGCCCAGGGACCAGCCTGTCATCTTCATTCGTGTCTGGGTCAGAAAAATCAAGGGAAGACTGAGGGAAGTATTTGAGAATACAGGAGACTAAAGAGACAGCTAAAAGCGGTATGAAAATCTGAGCTGGATCCTTTTTCTATTAGGTGTAATTTGGGATATTTGGTGCAATTTAAAAGCAGTCTGAGGAGCACCTGGAGCATGCATTAAATGTTCATTTCCCAGTTTTGATGACGACTGCATTGGGATTATGGAGGAAATGCACATTAATAAAGTATTAGTGATGGGGGAGGAGTGGAGCATCAGTTTCGAAGGTTCCTCTTGTGTACCCCAGGAAGAAATAGTTCCTGTTTTTTTATTTTGATAAATTTGAGATTGCTTTAGAATAAAACATTTCTTTGAAAGAAAAAACAGTGTCATCGATGCACCTGATATGTGCAGAGGTGGGGCGTTAGTAAGAATTGACAGTGAAGCAGTGGTGACCCAAGGGTACACGGACAACAGAAAGCCCACGTTTTGTTCCAATAGCCCTCACCAGGTGGCCTTGCGTGCAAACAGGCTCCGAAGACCGAACCTCTGGTCTATGAGAGCATGGGCACTTCCAGGAGGCTGGGGCCTTAGCAGTTGTCTTAGGACTGGGGAGCCAGAGGCCAGATGGGTGATTTATTGTGGGAATTGTAATCAACACCACTGGCACTGCCCAACTAGCAGATTTCTTCCCTGTAGGCAAACATTGGGAAGTTGCATTGTAGTCTGGAGAGTGCTTGGAATCACAGGGAGAAGAGCTGGCCAATGTGAGGAAGTCAGAGGCGTCCAGCCATAGCTGCTGGATTCCTCATCCTCTTATGCTTGGCATGGGGATGTGAAAGTCTGGATCGGGTGGTGGTGGGACTCACGCTTCCGACGAGCTGGAGTTCGTTCTTGGCCACCTCTCTGCTCTGACCACACATCTTTCTTTAGATACAGCAGCAGTCTCAGCCAGGAGTTCTGTGGGCTATGGGAATTGCAGACTCTAAAATTTCTTTGCAGCTCCGTGATTATGCATTCAGGGGCTGCTTCTGGATTGTTTTTATATGCTAGCACTCAAAAGCTAATTCTGCTTTATTGAGACTCCTTAGGGACCCTTCTTGCTGCCTTCTGCCACCTTGGAGGCCTCTCGCCATGGGAGAACTTGGGTTACAGAGAAGTTTGGCTCTGGAGTAACAACTTCCCTCTTTCCATTTATTTTTTAGAAGTCTGTAGCCATATAAAAGGAAGGCAGGAAAGAATGACTTTTTTTTTTTAACCTTTTTGAAAAAAGCTTATTATCTTGGAATATTTTATTTTCCCTAGAGTTCTTCAACATCCCTAAGGCTGTGGACTTCCTTTTAGAAATTCAACCCAAGTAGGTACATTTCTTATTTGAGAACACTGTGCCTCCCTGGTGTGAGCCAGACTTCTTCAGTGCCTCAGTGTGGGCTCCTTTGCGTGAGATTACAGTTTTCCTGCCCCTGGGTACATTCTCGAGGTGAGATTCCTTCCTGCACCTTGTCCCACCCACTTTGGGATTCTTGCTTTCTTGCACTGGGGGCCTCATCATCTCCCTTATACCCCAGGGTACTGAATCCTGTAATCTGTGGTCACAAATGGTTCCTTACATTACAACCACTTGTTGCCTGGTAGGTGATCCATGGGGTCTTGAGGGCTTCAACTTGTTTCTGAAGAGGCACCTAGAATCAAACCTGACCCGAAATCAGCCTGAGCTGAGGGCCCTGTATTGCTCAGGCCTTAGAGCCTAACCAGGAGGGCCTTGGTCCTTCTGTGAATGACAGAGACCACAGGCATTGTCTGGCATAAGCCCTGTTTTTATCTCCTAAGGAATTTTATAGAAAGGAAGTGCATATATAGACTGGATCGTATCGGTCTACTTAAGGATTGCATTTTGTTTTGTTCTTTAGCAGACTTATCATGAGTCCTTTCATGCAAAAGATGTCATAAAGAGCCACTCCTGTCCCAGGAAGTTTACATTCCTCTCTTGTAAATTCAATTAGAACAGTGACTCTGAGGGTTCCTTGTCAGTTTGGGGTCTTGGCCTAGGCACCCTATCTCCAAGGCTGATGTCAGTACTAGATCCTCTTTTTTTTTTCTTGAATTCAGGGTCCTCAGCAGAAGCAGTTGTTTGCAGGGTGGGTGGTGAGAGCCCTAAGGCTCAAAGAACTGATGCTTGGTTTCCATTTGCAAAAGAAAACAACAGTAATCCCCTTTGGATTCCAGCACAAGTGTTTGACATCTCCTTGATCTTTTATTGAGTCAGGAACTGTGATGTGTCTAAACTCTGTGGACCAATGAAAAGGATTTTAAATACAAGATATGATTGAAAAAGACAGTGAATGTTTAGATTTTAAAAATTAACAATAAAAGACACATTGCTGTGTATCCCCCTCAAAATATTCCCCTCACTTTAAACACACTTGTTTCATCGTTCTTGCCATTTTCTGAAGCACTTCTGGAAGTCCTCTTTCGTGAGTATCTTTTGTTGTGTTGTCTTGGCTGCCCCCAAGTTCTAAATCAATTTAACCTTCCATGATCACACTGACTTTGGGGAACGGCCAGAAGCTGCACGGTGCCAGCTCTGTTGGATAAAGTGGACCAGGACATGCCACAATGTTTTACAAGCCTGTCTTTCTATTGGTTGGCACACAGCAGCAGTATTCATTGTATTTTTGATCATACCTTGTAAAGACACTTGCAGAGAACAACCTGAAAAACAGACCATTCAGACTAGCTGGGGCTTGAGGTCTACTTAGGGACCAGGGCATCACTTTTCTCAGTCCCTGGGCTTCTGTGCACCTGGAAGTCAAAAAACAAAAAATAAAAAACAAAAACACAGAAGTTGGTAGTTTGGCTCAGTGGCTGAGACTTGCCTAGCATGCATAGTGTGCATGAGGCCCTGGGTTTAATCCCCAGTGCTTCAGAAAAGATTTTAAAAAGCATGGTATAAGAAGAGAGGTGCTCCCTGGGTCACCCTCTTGGGCTGTACTTTTGTCAGTCCCATTTCCTATTTGAGAGACAGAGTCCTACTGTCCTCAGTTTTGCCAGACCTCCCCCTGCTGAGGATGATGCCCAGGGTTCCAGGGTTAAAGTAACACTGATCATTATGCAGGCATGTGGCAGGAAGCTGACAGGTGTGTAAGGAAACGCTCTTGCAATGGGCGTTGTTCCTAGCTCAGTCTCGGCTCTCAGTGACAGCTGCAAGGTGTGGATTTATGGCAGGGAGACCAGCCCTGAATTCCAAATACCTTCTGAGTTGTTAAAAAGCCTGCATCTCCCTGTCTGTCATGCATTTCCACACTGTGCTGCTGTGGTAACCTGCACACGGCCCTCCCCTGGTGCTAATATTTCTGAGCAAATGATTTGCCAAATGAGAGCACAGGTGATGGATACTTACAGCTTCGCTCCCTGGGAGGTGGAAGAGCTGGGGTTCTGCTCTGAATGTCAAGAGATGACAGTGGCAGGCAGCATGGGGAGGTGTTGAGATTTTGGAAGTTGGGTGACACCACAAGATTGTTTACAGTGATTTATTTTTGACTGAAGAGCAGCTCTCCCTAATGAGGGCAGCACGTGCCGAAGGGTGAATACATAATCTTGGGCAGCCTGTGCTTTGTGCTCCTGCAAATCCATAAGCCACGGTGGCAGCATTTGGTTCTGCTACAGTCTGCCAGCCTGTTTCCTGTGGTTGAACAATTGCTGGATTCTTGATCATAAGGACTGGGTGTGGGGATCCAGACACTAGTTACCCAAGCCCAATCTATCATTCATGCTTTCTTCCTATCAGTATATGTTTGCAATACCTACTGAATACCTACATGGTAGGGAGTTGGTACAGAGATGTATCACATCCTACTTCTTTTCTATTTCCCCCTCTCCTATTCTCCCTCTATTCCCTTCCCATCTCCAAAAGGTCTGCTCCTCTGTTTCCTATCATCTGTTTTTTTATCTTGTTCTTTAAATTATTTATATTTTTGGTTTGTACCATGAGAAATCATGATATTTAACCCATGCCTGCCTAATTTCAAACAGGATCAAGGTACATTGGTTTTCCTACAAATGCCTTAAATTTCGAACTTCTTTATGGTGAAGTAGTATTCCATTGTGTATAAATACCACATTTTCTTTATCCATTCATCTGTTGGTGGCCATTTTCAAGATTGAGGTATTGTGAATTGTGCTGCTATGGACATAGGTATGTCTGTATCACTGTAATATGATGACCTAAACTCTTTTGGGAAGACACCTTGAAAGGGTGTAGCTGGGTGAAGGAGTCTTCATACTGATTTTCATAGTGGTTGTACTGGTTTACCACAACCTCACTAGTGTTCTTGTTTTTGGAATTTCTTGATGATTGTCATTCTTTCTTAATCTCAGTGCTGTTTTGATTTGTATTTCTCTAATAGCCAAAGATGCTGAACATTTTTTATGTATTTATTAAACATTTGTACATCTTTTTCTGAGAAGTGTCTGTTTACTTCAGTTGCCCATTTTTACTGAGGTTTTTATTTTAGGGGCTGTCTAATTTTTGAGGGGGATTCTTTATATATTCTAGGTGTTAGTCCTCTGTCCAGTGATTAACTGGGAAAAATGTTTTCCCCATTGCATAGGTTGTCTCTTCACTCTGTTGGATTTTTTTTTCCTTTTTTGTACAGATGCTTTTTCATTTGATTTAGCCCTATTTCCTATTTGTTAATTCTTGATATTATTTCTTGTGCAATTGGGGTTCTAGTCAGAAAGTCCTTGCTTATGCCTATCCCTTCAAGAGTTTTTACCTTCATGCCTTTAATACTGTACAAACTGGTTTGGGTTATATCTTGGCATTTATGCCTTACAGGCTTGTATATCCTTAAGATGTTTTAGCAATGCATTTACGGTGTACAGATTTCAAGTGACAACTTTATTGGTTCTGTTAAAGAGAAAAATATTCATGTTCACAGTAGTACAATGAAGAAAAAAAATCCTCAGTGTTTTAAAATGGATCTTTTGAAACACCACCAAGACTGCTTAGTACTTAAAAAAAAAATCCTTTTGAAAGTCTTTTTGTCCATACGTGAAGGAAAGGTTTTATGTGACTGTTTTGCTTAATGTGGGCTGGTTTTCTTTTGGCCTCTATGAAACCCATTGTGGAGGCTAACATTCTGCTCTGTGGAGAAGTAAAATCGAAGTGAATTACTGGGTTTGGATTGTGCTAAATTAAAGCAACAAGGTACAGATAACAGGGCACAGTCGTGCCCACAAATTAGCCCTCTCTAATTTGCTGCTGTGGAGAGTAGTGCTTTGGTGCTGCACTGTGATTTCTTTGCTTGAATTAAAGTTTAAAAAGGAAAGTCTGACTTGCTGCAAAGAAAAGAGAAAAACCTGGAAAACATAAGCTGTGCAGTATGGAGTTGGCCTGTGGGTCTCTGTGTTCTGGGGATTGTTTGAGGAAGTACTGCTTCAAAAACATGTAAATTACATGGTTTTATTTTTAGAAGCCATCTTCTTCTAAGATATGTGGTGTATTATTTTATGTGCTACTTAGAGTAACCTTTCCCAAAGCCCTGGTGGAAATTCAGGATGTATTTTGGGCTGGGCAGGTGGCATCAGTGTGCTCTGGGGTCTTTTCTGTACACGATGTGCCATGTCACGTACCCAGGGAAGGCCAAGGTCATGTCCCCGACTTCTGTTTATTTCAGGCAATAGCTTGATGTACTGATGTGGAGCCAGGGTGACATTTGGTTTCCCCAACCACCATGTGCCCTGCCCTGCATTGTAACTCTCTGCACTCTTTCTACAAGCTCTTAACTTCCCGGAGGGGCAAAATGTCCTTCTTTGTGATGTTGGTGGTACATGGATTCTAACATAAAAAAAAAAAAAAAAAAAAAAAAAAAAAACCAAGTCAGCTACATAAATTGTGTATTAAAAGGCAAGATTTAGAGGGATGTTCTTGTAAGCTCAGTGCTAAACTGACTGCTTAGCCTGTACCAAGCCCTAGATTCAATCCCCAGCAGCAAAAACCAGCCAACCAACTGACCAACAGAAAACGTCAAGAAGTCAAGAAGGTGGCACAGGCCAGTAATCCCAGCACTTTGGGGGACTGAGGCCGGAGGATTGCAAGCTGCAGACCAGTCTGGGCAATTCAATTTAGTGAAATCTTGTCTCAAAAGAAAGAAAAAAGGAAGGAAGGAAGGAAGGAAGAAAGGAAAAGAAAGAAAGAAAGAGGGCTGGAGATTTAGCTCAGAGTGAAGATAGTAGATTTAATGCCTAGTACTGAAAAAAAAAAAAAGGTGTTTGCTTAAGGAAGAACAGACCACCCTGGGTGTGTTTGGTAAGGCCTGTGGTGCAGAAAGCACTCCCTGAATTTATAAGGGAGCGGGAGGCTGAAGAACCCTCATGCTCTCTTCTGTGGTACCTTCTTCACACATCAGGATCAAAAAATCTAGCAGCAAAGCCAGGAGAGGCTTTGAGGGAAGACATTGAGTCCAAGAGGGGACTGACCCTAAGCTACACCTCCATTTTCTTGGCCTTTTCCCTAGGCAAGAAAAGTCTGCCTCTGGCGCTTTCTGTGAAGTTTCCCGGCCTACCTTCTGGTTCTCCTACCTCACTCTGCCTTTGTTATCAGCTAGTCCCGCATGACCCTCGCCCCATTCACTTGGCTTTGTCTCAGTCCCTTCTGTGCTAGAAGAAAAAATCACAGGCTGGGTCATTTATAAAGCAATTAATGTCTTGTAATTCTAGAGACTGGGGAGTCCAAGATCAAGTTGCCAGCTTCTAGTGTGGGCCTTCTTGCTTTGTCATTCGGTGGAGGAACGTGGGAGGGCAAGAGAGAGAGACAGACAGAGAGACACAGGGCAAGGCTGGGGGACAAACTTGTTTTTGCAACAAACTCGTCCTGAGCTCATCACAGGAATCCATTCAGGAAGGCAGGAAGGCAGAGTGAAACAAAGGTGCATTGGGACCCCAGAAGTTTGGAGGCACCAGGAATGTGGATCATCTGAGGAAAACTGCAAGGATGGAACAGAGTAGGCTCAAGAGAGAATTCATGGGAGCTACAATCACTAGTAGTGCTATATGGCAAGAACCACCCAAGCCCTTTGGGATTTGTACCTTGCTATAGATTGCTTTGGATGCTGGACCTGGAACTACAGGACTTAATGTTTGCCCTGATGGATTTTGGACTTGCTTTGGTCTCATTCATTTGTTTTTCCCTATTTAAACCTTTTGGAATGGTAATGTTTATTATGTGCCATTGTATATTGGAAGTGTTTAACTTTCTTTTCATTTGTACAGGACTTCATAATAGTTTGCCTTAAATCTCAAAAGATACCTGGGACTTGGACTTTTCAGCAGTGAATTTTGGTAACTCTTAGACATGAATTAAATGTCTTTTGCATAAAGGAATGCACATGAGTCTTTGGTGGGGGCAGGGGCAGAATGTTATGGTTTGTGTCTAAATGTTCCCCAAAGCCTCATGTGGTCATAGGTAGGGCTTTTTCAGAGGTGGCTGGATCTAGAGTGTGGGGTTTATTCGTGGTACTAGGATTAAGGGTGCTAGGATTAAGGGTGCTAGGATTAAGGGTGGGTGATTACTAAATCAATCCACTGATTGGTTTGGCACTGCTCTAATCCCTGTAGACTGGATACAATAGAGGGGCAGAAAGAGGCTTGTCTTCTCTCTTCCTTGCTTGCTTTCACTGTGTTCTGCTTGCCATGCACTGGTTCTCTTCTGCATTGCACCTCTGCCAAGCCACCCTGCCTTGGAGCCAGCTGATTATGGACTGTAACTTCTACAAACTGTGACCTAAATAAACCTTTCCCTCTTTAACTTTTGGCATTGAATATTTTGTCTCAGGAAGGAGAGAAAACTAAGACAAGGTGTGCATGTATTTTTCAGGTAAAACATTCAATCAGTTCTTCAAAATAATTCCTAGGCAGTGTTCATTCTGCAAAGAATTTAAAATCAAAGTGTGGAATCTATCTATCCATGTATTTTGCTCTTTGTCTAATAAGTTGATCTGTTTTCACATAGGATATTTGCTGTGTTATTTGAACATAATCACAAGGCAAATTTGTGTGCATTTTTTAATACCTTTTTTGGCACACTAGTTTTATTACAGAACATGATGGAAAAAGTAATTTTTCAAGGTCAAATTCCTGGGGCAGCTGCTTGTGTAGATCTAGAATTTAGTGTTTTCCTGACAAATAAGCAAATAGAACATTTCCAACTTTTCTCTCTCATCTATTTTGATCAGTCTTATTCGTAGATGTTGTGTCTTTTCTGGTTTGCACATTTTATCTGCATTTTGTATCACCTCGTTAACCTTGTTTGAGTTAGTCTCGTTTGAGTAATTAAACATGCATGTTAATATTTTAATTGTGTCATGAGCTTATAGATTGTCAGTAAAACAGGTATTGCTCTGTGTTACTAAGAAGGCATTCCTCAAAATAGCATTCAGTAGCCCATCTAAGCAACATAGTTCATCCCACAAATAAAATATAAAAAAATTATCAAAATTTATATATATATCTCCCAGTTTATCTAAAACTCACATCTTCTTCAGTATTGCCTAAAGTAATTCAGGATCCTTTCTTGTAGCATATTATAAGATAGAAAGGAAAAGTGCTATAAACATGATATTTGATAACAGAAGGAATAATTAAATAGGCAGAAAATAGAGAAACACCTAAATAAAATTTCGAATACATACAATAAAAATACAGTTAGTAGAAAGTAGTCTCATTAGTGAAGTGCTTTGAAATTTTTGTCTCAAATGCTTTGTAACTTAAATGACAAGAAAAAATTCATGAGCTCACCAGACAGATTCAATTTTCTTCCCATGCTCAAAGGTAACAACTTCAGTAATGACAGAAACCAAAGACAGATGCCTTCTAGTATGAGGCATAGCATCACTCTTGTGAAATTTCTGCAAAAAAGAAAAAAAATTGTATAGCCCACATCTCTCTGAGAAGAAATGACAGAAAAAGCCAAATGGAGAGACATTCTACAAAATAACTTTCTTTTTTTTTTTTTTTACATTTTTCCAATACTCTTCAAAAACTTTCAAGGTCATGAAAATCAAAGTGGAAGAGGCAGGTGGAGTACTGTCCCAAACTAAAAGTGTCAGAGAGAGAAAAACTCAATGCCATAAATAATTTTTGATTGGCTCCCACACCAAGGAAACATGTTAATTTTCTTATCATAGGGCATTATTGCTACAATTAGTGAACCTGCCAATTTTATGATGGCTTCGATTAACTTTAACTCCTTGATTCTGATACTGGGTTGTGATTGTGCAAGAGAATATGCAATATGTAATAGACTAAGAAATAGTGAGACTACAAAGTACCTCACAGCTGTGACTGGTGTGTGTGTGTGTGTGTGTGTGTGTGTGTGTGCTTGAACCCATGGCCTTTGCACTTAGCTACATACCCAGTCCTTTAAAAAAAAAATTACTTTGAGTCTTTCTAAGTTGCCCAGGCTGGGCTCGAATTTGTGATCCTCCTGTCTCAGCCTCCCAGAATGCTGAGATTAAAGGTCTGTATTATCATGCCTGGCTGCAACTTAATGTATGCAGTTTAATAAGGGGGAAAAATTATTCTTTTTGCCTTATTCTCTCAGGTTCTTCGTTTAGGGCCTTGTAAATTAGACTGCAAAAGACAGATCAATAAGAGGAAAAACAAGCAGAAGTTTATTAGCACAGGAAGCATGTCATGGTTTAGATCAAAAACGTTCCCCAAAAGTCTCATGTGGTCAGAAGTGGGGCTTTTGAAAGGTGACAAGATCATGGTGATGTTATGCTCGTCAGTGACTTCATTCATCCATGAGTTCATGGCTGAATGTACACTGAGCAGGTGGGGCCAGGTTGGAGTTGGTCCCAGGGGGCATGACCCAGAGTGTATTCTTGTCCCCCACTCCACTCCTGTCTCCTCTCTCTGCTTCTGGAGTGCTATGGGATGAAGAGCTTTCCTCTGCCACATCTTCCCACCATGCCATTTCTGTCTTGGAGCGCGAGATTACTGCCTTTATTTTTCCCCAGTACTGTGGATTACACCCAGGATCTTCCCACTAGGCTCCATCTCAAGTCCTTTTTAATATTTTCTTATTTTTGAGACAGGGTCTTGCTGAATCACTGAGTCACCCAGACTGGGATCAAACTTTCAATCCTGCTGCCTCAGCCTCCTGTCCACTTTCTGGAGTTTTGCTTTTCGAATGCTCCACTTTCTCCTGGCACACGGGGATGCTGGTAACCCCAGGGGAGTTTTAATCTTTTAAGCCAACCTAAGTAAAGCAATGACAGGTTTGTTCTTTGACAAAGGGTGAGCCTTGTCTAAGGAATGGTCACAGGCAGTGAAGTGGGACATCATCTGAGGTCTCTTCTCACTTTACAGCACTGTTGAACCTGACACAAGCTATCCTCATTACCCACTGGTTCTGTTTGTGAGAATGCTGTCACTTGCCGGTATTGTTTCAGGTTTTAAAGTATTTTACTTTTGTATTTAAAAGTTTTGCACCTCAATATTTAAAATCATTTGGGGCAAAAATTCCTTTTGATTCAACTGCATTTTATAACCTGCAGGACATGTAGGCCCATCCTGGATTTCACATTAGGTTGCATGGTCATTCTACCTCCCTTCCATTAACTTGCAGGCGCTTCTCCTTCCCTGGCACACAGATAGGCAGGTCGTCACTAGTTCTTCATTCTTTGATGGGAAAGGGACAGCACAGTCATTTAAACTCTACTCAACCTCTTCCCATCTTACAAAATTCAACAGGAGGGGTGTGCTTCTGGAGTGCGTGGTGCATCTCCATGGTACGCACCTCATTACCATCTGCCCACATGCTCCTCTTGTCCCAGCATCTCTTTTGAGGGCAGTGGATTTATGTCTTGCGTTTTGCCTCCTTTAATTTCCACTTCTGGAATTTCTTGATCGCAGTTTCATCAGATTTTTCAGACATGGTTGAGGAATAGGTGGAGTGAGGTTCTGAGTGACCCTACTCTGATTCCGGGCAGCAACCACTGCCCAGTGTCTGCTCATATTTGTCACCCTCAGATCAATACGTCTGGTGCTTTTGTGGTCATTTGTGAATAAGCAGCATGGCAAGAAATGGTGAATCTCCTGGCTGACGTTGACTTGGGGGAGCTTTGCCTTCTAATTCCAGTCCCCCAGCTCCCTACTGTGGTGGTAAACAAGTGTCTTTTTCTTAGTCTATTTAATGCCACATTTTTAACATTTTTGTGCTTTTGTTGGTGATTTCAATTTTTAAAATGGCGCTGAACATGCTGCTGGAGTGTTGGCTGGTGATCCTAGGTGCAAGAAGAATGGTGCGACAAGCTGCTACTGTTGCATAAGCATCAGCTAGCATGGCCTTGGCCGTGAGCTCTTTCATTTATACTAAGTATGTGTTTTCAAACAAAAAGTAAGGTGTGCTGAAGGGCTGACAGCAATACTGTGTCCTTACTCTCACAGGGACTTTGGGGATGACTTTATAGAGCATAACTCCTCCATCTCTGAATCGCAGCTTCCTTCTAAGTGATGTGACTGTTTTGTTTATCAAAGAGCCCAGGAGAGTCCAAGTGAGACATTATCGGTCATTGTGCAAAGGCAACAGGTGTGATTAAGGACTATGCTAGCAAACTGAGTCATACAGTGATCCCATTAAAGAAGGCAGGGAGATAAAAATGCTTACAGTAGTGTTCAGCAAATTTTTGACCATCTGCTGAGGAGTTGGATGCTGTAGTGGATACCAGTGGGAAATAAAAATCTCCTGTCTGTCTCCTGACCTCATGGGCTTTTCTGTCTACTGGAAAAGAAGGCCATGGAATGAATTTGCACACAAAGGAATCTATTGTGGTACATTTTGACCAGTTATATGAAGGAAAAGAACAAGGACGAGTTTTTGGGAAGGACAAGTTTCTGAGAAGTTGGATCGTGAGGCAGGGAACAGGGAAGATCTCTCTGAAAAGATGACGTTTCAGCCAAGGTCAGATGGTGAGCTGCATTCCACAGGAAGTTTTCCGGGTGCACAGTGAAGTGAGCTAGTGCCTGTCCTGTCACAGAAGACCCTAGTGACTGAAAGGCAAGTAATAAGGAGAATGTGATATAAAATAAATCCCAGGTAGAGATTCGAGGAGCAGTGACAATCCACTGAGCAACTCTAGGCAAAAGCTGGGTATTTTACATTCCGTTCTATAAAGAACTAGGTTGGGGAGGGAGCAAGTGAATGTTAGGGGCTCTGTGGGAGGCTACTACAGGCGTCTTAGCAGCTGAGATGCTTGGTCATTGGGGGCAGGAGAAGACAGGTGTGGGGGAGATATTTAGGAGGTTGTGCTGGTTAATTTTGACAATGAATATGAGTTTTCAGGATGAAGAAAGGAACAGGAATGATTCTCAGATTGTTTTAATATTGATGCTATTTTCTGAAAGAGGAAGTGTTGAAGGAGAAACAGTGAGGGTAATAGTTTAGAGCTCAGCAAATCAGATGCAGGTGTATTGGTATAGAGGACATTCTGTAAAGAGTAGTTTCCCTCCTTGCCTTTTTTTTTTTTTTTTCTTTTTCTTCTTTTTTGGTACCAGGGATCGAACTCACAACCTCATGCCTACCAGGTTGCTTACATCACTTAGCTAAATCCCCAGTCCCTATGTTTTTTTTTGTTTTGTTTTGTTTTTTTGTTTTTTTTTTTTTGAGACAGGGTCTCACTATGCAGTTCACGCTGGCCTTGAACTCACTTTGTGGCCCAGGCTTGTCTGGAATTCTTTCCCCTTTTAAATCCTAGCAATAAGATTAAAGATGGTTACTTTTTTCCCTCTCAGTTTTTTTTCTCTTTGTGGATATGTATCTATCGAAGTCAAAATTCGGTCATTTTTATTTCTCATGACAGCCTTCTGCACCCTCTTTGTATGCGTTGCTCAGAAAGCCGACGTTCATCTCCCCTGTTCTGTCCCTTTCTGCCTGACTTCCGGGTTTCCCTGATACGGGTTTCACATTTGCTTCAGGATGTCAAGAAAGGGAGAACTGGGGGGCCTCGTGTGGTCCCCATCACTGTGCTGGCCTGGCGGTACTTAAGCATAGCCCTTCTCCAGGGACAGTGATTCAGACTCATTCCAAAGGTCAGGTGCTATGGGGGTAGAGTCTTCCTGCCAGTAAGGCTGGGGTTTTGGTCCCACCAGCTGGACCACCCATTTGCAGGAATCTCCAGATTCTGTTTCTGAACTTGGGTTGGATTTCTGACTTTCTTTTGCCTTTAGGACCTGCTGGAAAGAAAACTTTCTCTTTGCCCACTTAGGTCTGTAAGGTATTGTATGTGGGGGCTGTGCATTCACTAATAAGAGACAGATTAACAGAAGAGAAGTCAAGATTTATTTACACATGCATACTGGGGTGCTCCACGATGAGTAGCTGAATAGCCAGAGGAAAAGATTTAACAAGAAAGCAGTTGAGGGCTTCAGGGGAGAGTGAGGAAGATTGTAATAGGCTTTTTGATGCTAATGGACACTGATTTGCACTTCTTGATGCTAAGGATTAGTCTTCTGCCAAACTGGTAACTCCTTTGGTTCAATAGCTACTGTGTTTCCCAGAGGCTCTGCTTAAAATCAGGTATTCTCCACCCCCTCCTCCATGGCTGTAGGTTCCTGGGATGTTTTCAGTTTTGCTATCACTTTGGTGAGCTGTTAATCCCTTCAGATCTTTTCCTGCCTGAATAATCTCAACCCACCAGAGAGTCTAATTAAATTCAAAATGAGAAGAAAGAGCTCCTGGAAGATTCTTCTGTCCCGATGCAGAGGGACTCACTTGTCCCCAAAGACTTGTACTGCCTTACAGGGAGCTTTGTTAGAGGCAACTCTTGGATCAGAAATGTGGTGCTGCCTTCCTCTCCCTATCAGAGGTGCTTGTCCGTCATTTACATAGCGAAGTGTGGCCGCCTCTGAGCAATGTGTGGCCCACTCTGTGGACTCATCTCTGAACCAAGCCTGTCTGCTGCAAGTGACTTCATTCTGTAGACACATGACCTGGCAGCTTCACTCTCCTGCAGCTTGTAAGACCTGCCACATCCTGTGGATACCGTGCTTTTTAACTAACAGATATTTGAAGAATTCTATGAGTCCCAGGTTCAAAGAAATTTTTTTTTTTTGGCAGTGTTTTGATCTTGGGTAAAAGAAGTTAAAAAAAAAAAAAAGTCAAAAACCAAACAAACAAAAAACTGAACAGGAGGTACAGCCTGTGGTCACATGTTTAATTCTGAACTTCGTAAACAAGAGTTGCTTCAACCCTTCTCTCTCAGGCTGCATGAGTCAGTACTTTTCGATTAGAAAACTTTTAATATTTGCTTACTGATTCATAAAAAGGTTTCCCTTTTTTTCCCCCTATCAAATATGTAATAAGGGAGCTGTAGTCTGTTAAAATGTGATTATACCTGCTTTTATGCATTGCCTTGCTTTCAGGGGAGAAGTTATTAGAGGAATCAGGGAGGTGGATTAAAAACAAAAAGTTACTGTGTAGAGTTACAGAGTTTTAAGAAACTATTAACTTACATTCTTTTTTTCTGGCCATATAGTATTTCGAGTAGTATAAAAGGGGTGAACAAGACATTCAGTGGGTGTTTAAATTCAAAGGAAATTTGTTACAGTAAAAGACACATTGCCATGACTCTTCCTCAGAATATTTCCTCTTGCTTTATATATACACTTATCCCTTCATTTTGGCCAACTTCGGAAGCAGATCAGGAAGTCTTCTTTTGTGAGAGTCTTTTTGATGTGTGATCAAAAATGCAGTGACTTGTGCTGCCAGGTGCTATACAACAGAAAGACAGGCTTGTGAATACACCACCGTGTGTCCTCAATCCACCTTTGTCACCACATCTGGCACCATGCAACTTCTGGCTCTTTGCAAAAGTTAAAATGACCATGAAAAGTAAATGTCTTGAACAAATTTAAAATATCAAGGCAGCCATGACAGGCTTTCCAGAGCTGCTTCAGAAAGAGGGCAAGATAATGGGATATGTGTGTTTAAAGTGAGGGAGAGTTATTTGCAGGGAATTAATTGCAATGTATATTTTTTAACCATAATAAGATTTTTAAAAAGATTAAACATCCACCATATCTTTTGTTCACACCTTGTGCATGTGTGTTGAGTTTTTAGCAAGAACTTTCAAAAATTTATTAACAAATTCTTAGGTATCCTAGAGAAGTGGGAACTGGATGCTGATACAGTTAGACACAAATGATTTTATAATGATATCCAAGCCTCGGGCACATTCTCCTTCTCTGCCCTAGGGTTGCTTGGGCCTCCGTGGATCTGGAGTTCAGTCAGGATTTGTAGGCATCATGGTCCATAATTGCCAGCATCCCTTCCAATTGGACTTTGTGCAGCCCATACTGGTTTTCAGTATTTTAAATGTGACCTCAGGGTATAACAACCAGTGCTCTTGGTTAGATTAGTTTTTTGGGAACTTGGTACATAGTGCCTACACTTCATGTATAATTAAAATGAGCAATAGTCATAAAATGAGTGCAGGGAATTCCAACATAGTGCACATTTTTCCCATGATGATGACTTCAGTATGTTTTTAGAAATATTAAATAACAAATTATGCTTCATTTGCTCATTCACTGGATGCCCTTGGTTTCTGGTGCCTTAAACATGAGCTCTTGTTTGGCTGAGAGAGATCCTCCCAGGGGA
>RJWM01026581.1:0-27868 GCA_004363535.1 Dasyprocta punctata
GACAGCTTTTTAAGCTTCTATATTGGCATTAACTAAACTTGAAGTTGAAATAAGAATTAGGAAAACAGGAGCTGGGGTTGTCGCTCAGGGGTGGGGCACTTACCTAACAGAGGCAAACCCTTGAGTTCAGTTCCCAGCATTAATTATGCACACACAAAAATAGGAAGGTAAATTTTTCACCTAATTATGGGAATTTTTTTCCTCAAAAATCCATCAAGGGTAAGCCAGAATTCTCTGATTTATTAAACTTTTATAACTAAAACTTTCTTTAAAAGTCAGTGGAAACTAAGACGATGATAGATTGAATCCTCCCCACATTTTCCTACCTCCTCTGTTTCTGACCGAATACTTTCAGGGCAATGGTAGAGGGGAAGGGAAGAAGGATGGGTTCTACTTCCAGGTCATGTGCTGGGGAGGCACCAGTAGGGCACTGCTTCCAGGTCATGCACTGCGGAGACACTGCTAGACCTCAGAGCTTCAGGAGGAGATGCAGCGGAGCCTCCCATCCTTCCTGAGGTCCTTTGAGATCAGGCCAAAGGAACCCACAGCAGGGAGGCCTGGAGATGCTGACAGAGCCTCCCTGCAGCCCCATTAGTGCCAGAGCAGAGTCACTGTAAGGAACTTATCCATCCTCATCTGGCTGCTATGTAACTTCGCACCTTGCAGGGATGCACGTCTAGGGACCCAGCCCGGGAGCAACCAGTTAGAGGTGCTGTTCTCATTCACCACCTGTGTATTGAGTGTCTAAAAGTGAAAAGCCCTGGAACAGGGAATATAACAGGAAAGGGGGACTCAGGCGCCTCCCCTCGTGGAGCTTTAAGTGCAAGGGGGGAGGGGAAAGAGAACTTTGCAAAAACGTGAACACAAAGTGGAGGATTAATGTGTGCATTGGACAAAAGAAAGCAGCTAAGAGAAAGAGAGTGTGTCTGTGTGTGTGTGTGTGTGTGTGTAAGGAGGCAGAGAGTGTTGACTTTTAAGTGAGGTGGTCTTCCACTGTGCAACTTTACTAGGCTTAATTATTTCTCCTAGTAACTGTTGTGGTCTCCATTGGATTGTCTGCATGGATTAAGTTATCTCCTACTAAAATGGTTTAATTTCTTCTCCAATTTACACCTCTTTAATCTCTCATTCTTGAGAGCACTGAGGAAACTCCAGTGCAACATTGTGAAGAAATAGAAGGGAGAGCATCCTTGCCTCTTTGCTAATCTTAGTGAGAAAAGATTTAGTTTTTCACCATGAGGTATGATGTTTGCTGTGAGTTTTTTATAGATTTCCTTTATCAGGAGTGGTTTTATTACGCACTTGCTCCAAATTTTTAACAAGCATGGATACAAGATTTGTCAAATGCACTTTCGGCATCTATTGAGATTACCATATGGTTAGTTTTTCTTTTTAAAATTATTAATTTTCAAATGTTAAAGCAACCTATAGTTCCTGGGATAAACCACACTTGGTAATAGTGAGTTATCTTTCTTATGTATTATTGGATCAAACTGACAAAAGTTTGAGATTGTGGCATCTATGTTCATGAGAATCAGTGGTTTTTCACTTTCTTATTTCTGGTTTTAGTAGCTGGGAAACATGGGCTTCATAGAATGAATCAAGGGTGTTCTCCACTACTTCTCAAACTCTTTAATGAAATTGAAAGGGAAACAATACTCCCAAATTCATTCCTGGAAGCAAGCATTACTCTGATTCCAAAACCAGAGAAGGATCCAACTAAGAAAGAGAATTATAGGCCAATCTCCCTAACGAACATTGATGCAAAAATCCTTAATAAGATACTGGCAAATAGACTGCAGCAAATCATCAAAAAGATTGTACACCATGATCCAGTGGGATTCATCCCAGGGATAAAGGGATGGTCCGACGAATGTAAATCCATAAATGTAATACATCATATTAACAGAGCCAAGGATAAAAATCATATGATTATCTCAATAGACGCAGAAAAAGCTTTTGACAAAGTCCAGCATCCATTCATGATAAAAAAAATACAGAAAATTGGAATAAATGGTCTCTATCTCAATCTGATAAAAGCTATCTATGACAAATCAACAGCCAACATCATACTAAATGGACAAAAACAAAAAGCTTTCACTCTAAAATCAGGAACAAGACAAGGATGTCCACTCTCTCCACTCTTATCCAACATAGACCTGGAAACTTTAGCCAGAGCAATTAGACAAGAGAAAGAAATAAAAGGAATAAAAATAAGAAAGGAAGAAGTTGAACTAGCATTACTTGCAGATGACACAATACTCTACCTAGAAGATCCCAAAAATTCCACCAAGAGACTTCTAGATTTAATAAGCAGATTTAGCAATGTAGCTCGTTACAAAGTCAATACTTGAAAATCAATAGCTTTCTTGTACACGAATAACAATCTCACTTTGAGAGAAATTAGAGAAACAATACCTTTTACAATAGCATCCAAAAAAATGAAATATTTAGGAATCAATCTAATGAAAGATGTAAAAGACCATTATACTGAAAACTATAGTATTCTGAAAAAGGAGATTGAAGAGGATATTAGAAGATGGAGAGATATCCCATGAACTTGGGTAGGAAGAATCAATATCGTGAAAATGGCCATACTTCTAAAACTGTTATACAGATTCAATGCAATCCTAATCAAAATTCCAAAAACATATCTTACAGAATTAGAGAAAACAATCCTAAAATTCATCTGGAACCAGAAGAGAGCTAGAATAGCAAAGGCGATCCTGGGCAACAAAGGTAAGACAGGAGGCATCACAATTCCTGATGTGAAATTATACTATAAAGCTACTGTGATAAAAACAGTGTGGTACTGGTAAAAAACAGACCTGAAGATCAATGGAATAGATTAGAAGATACAGAAACAACTGCAGACACACTAATGTACCTTATCTTTGACAATGGTGCCAAATACATTCACTGGAAGAAAGATAGCCTTTTTAATAAATGTTGTTGGAAAAACTGGCTTTCCACATGCCAAAGATTAAAATTGGACCCATATCTTTCACCATGTACTAAGTTAAAATCTAAATAGATTAAAGATCTCAACATTAAAACAGAAACATTAAATCTGCTGGAAGATAGAATAGGTAAAACTCTTGAAGACATTGGTGTAGGCAAAGACTTTATAAACAAAACTTAGAGCGCACAGGAACTATCACGAAGAATCAACAAATGGGATCACATCCAATTGAAAAGCTTTTGCACAGCAAGAGAAACCACCAACAGAGTGAAGAGACAACCCACAATGTGGGAGAAAATGTTTGCCAGCTGTTCCTCAGATAAAGGATTACTATCGAGAACATATAAAGAACTTAAAAAAATTAGTCCTCCAAGATTTAAAGATCCAATCCAAAAATGGGCATCTGAGATGAACACATACTTCTCAGATGAAGAAGTACAAACAGCAAATAAATATGTGAAAAAATGTTCAACAGCACTGGTCATTCGAGAGATGCAAATGAAAATAATGCTGAGATTCCACCTCACCCCATAAAGAATGGCTAGTATTAAGAAGTCGACTAATGACAAATGCTGGAGGGGCTGTGGGCAAAAAGGAACCCTTCTCCACTGTTGGTGGGAATGCAGGCTGGTGCAACCACTGTGGAAGTCAGTGTGGAGATTCCTCAAAAAGCTAGAATTGGAGGTCCCATTTGACCCAGCTATTCTCTTTTTGGGTATCTTTCCAAAAGACTTAAAAACATCCTACCACAGTGATATACGTGCACCTATGTTTATAGCTGCACAGTTCATAATAGCCAGATCTTGGAAATAACCTAAATGCCCCTCGACTGAGGAATGGACAAAAAAGATGTGGTAGTTCTATATAATGGAATACTATTCAGCTATAAAGAACAATAAGCTAGACATTTTCACTCTTAAATGGATGCACCTTGAAAATATACTTCTCAGTGAACTAAATAAGTCACACATATGTAGCCATCGCATTGCTGCACTTGTATGATGAACTGAAAGAAAGTCTATGTATATAAAAAATTAGTTAAGATAGTTAAAGAAAAATATTCGAGTGAAAAGTAGTTTTCACAGGGTCATTTTCAGATTTCATTTTTAATGTGAAATGTTTTTTAAAAAATAATACAGCAATCATAACAAAAAAAAAAAGATAGTCATATAACTGGTTTCTCTTGATTAATTGAAGGGAAAGTTTGGTGCTAATAGTTTTCCGGACAATGTTTCATGTCTATATCTTATACCCTAAAAAACTGCTGTGAATATAACAATATAAAAAAAAAGAGTGTTCCTTTTAATATTCTGGAAGTTCATGTAGAAGATAGTGCTGGTTATAGTTATGTACATGGTGGTGGAAGGGTGTTGTTTGGTTAAATTCATCAGTGAAGATGCACAGACCTTGGGTTTTCTAGGTGGGGAAGATTTTAACTAAAATTAATTTTCTTCTTAGACACATGATTGCTCTGGTCTGTACTTTGGCTCTGAGTGAAGTTGGCAATTTCAGTACTTGCTCCTGTCATCTAAAGAGTCATGTTTCTTAGAAAAAAATTGCTTGTAATATTTCTTTATTGCCCTTTGGATGTTGTGGAATCTATCATAATGTCACCTCTTCATTCCTGATATTGGTAATTCGTGTCTTTTCCCTTTGTTCCTGATGATCTAGCCAGTCATTTATCTCTTTTATTGATCAAGACTAAGAATTATCTTCTGGCTTTATGGATTTTTCTCTAAATTTTTTGTTTTTTATTTCATTGATTTCCACTGAAATCTAGATTCTTTCCTTTCTTCTATTTACACTGGATTAGTTCAATGTTCTTTTTCTAGTTTTTAATGTGGAAGATGGAGTCATTGATCCAAAACCTTTCTTCTTTCCTACTGCAGACTTTTTTGACAAAAAGCTCTTCTTTAGCAGCCTCCTACATAGTTTAACATGCCATGTTTTCATCTTTACTTAGCTCAAATTTTTTCTTATTTTGATTCTCTTTTTGATTCCTGAGTTATTTAAAAGTATGGTATTTAATTTCTAAAACTTTATGTATTTGCAGATACCTTCTGCTACTGAGTGCTACTTTAATACTGTTTTTGTTAGAGAATATGCGTCATGTTTGTCGAATCCTTTTACATTTGAGCCTTGTTTTATGGCTCCAAATATGTATCTTGGTTCAAACACACACATGAAAAGAATGTTTGCTCTGTTGTTGGGCAGAGCATCATAAGTCATACAGAGTTTTCTGATCCTGACATTCAAGTGTCCTAAATCTCCTGGTTTTCTGTTCACTTGGCTTTTATTACTGAAAGAGGCGAGTACTGAAACGCCTATGAGACACTCCCACTTCTGCCCGTATTATTCCTAACACTGCAGTGAACACCTTCGCGTGTTTGCTGTGGCTCGGCATCTGTGTGTTTCTCTAATGTGCACACAACTCTCGAAGTCTTTCTGTTTTGTTACAGCGCTCATCTTCCAGAAAGCTCGCACACCTCAAGCTCCCACAAAGTGTATGAGGACCCCCATTTTCCCAGCCTCTCTCAGCTCTGTGTTTTCTTAGAAACCAAGATTTTCCCTAGGAAAAGTTCTATTTTTTCTTCTCTGGTCTTCAACTTCCTGCGGTGTCCGTTGGATGTGTGACC
Organism: Dasyprocta punctata; assembly: GCA_004363535.1. Classification (NCBI taxonomy): domain Eukaryota; kingdom Metazoa; phylum Chordata; class Mammalia; order Rodentia; family Dasyproctidae; genus Dasyprocta; species Dasyprocta punctata. The sequence continues at coordinate 5,599 of RJWM01026581.1, forward strand.
TCTGTTAAAGTGACTTCTTTTGTTCGCAGTTGCCAAGACACTGGGCCTAGTGGCCCCTTTAGAGAAGCGACATCTGTGACAAGGGCTCTGTTGGACATCGTGGGTGGCCCACAAGGGGACTCTGTCCCAGCCTGGCTCACCGATCCTCACCCTGGCTTTGCCCTTCCCCTTATGATGACAAAACTACCACGTGACAGAAAGGTAAATGAGTCAGACACACAGCATTTCCAGCTCTCCTCGCCTCTCCAGAGAGCAGCTTCTCTATCGTTCAAAGCATCTATACTCAAAGTGCATCCCTTGGTGTCTGTTAACATCCGGAAATAGTGGAGGGTCCCCAAGAGCTCCTAGACGGGATGTCAAGAATGAGACAAAACAGCCCTATGCCCAAGGGACCTGCGGTCCAGCAGCAGATGAGAGGTGTCCCCAGCCCTTTTCTCAGACCTTCACACCTGGACAAATCGCATACTGCCCACTACAGAAAGAAAACATCTCTTGGGTCATTTCTACCTCAGCTGTCTCACTACCACATAGAGGTGTGAAACCATGACCTTCTAGAACACTCCATGCAGTTGTCCATAGATACATCTGTCTCCTTGTCTTGCCACCTGACAGCTGGTGAGAAAAGGCAGGAGAAGTTCACGTATTTGGATTGCTCTCCCTAATCCATGCCGATGGGTCCCGGTGGCCTTGCGAGGATTTTGAGCCATTGGCTGACTCCTTGGAAGTGTTTCCGGCCACTGCAGTGGTGCTTCAGGGAATGACTGGGGAGATGTCTGTTTCATCTGGAGAAGCCTCAGGGACGAGGAGTAACCACGGACAAGGGGAGAGTGTGTGGGAAGAAGCTGGGCTTGGGAGCCTGGGGGGTGGAGACAGCACTGCAGGCTTCCAGAACAAAATTAACCAACCCCAGGGATAGACAGTCATTCTAGGGATGGCCGAAACTTCAGAACAGCTACCACCTTTAAGCTTTTCATCTTCTCTATTCTCCATCAGAGCTTTCACAGGAGAATAATGTAAGTAGCAAGAGATGCACGTGGAGACTTTCCCTTCACTTCCATCCCTGCTCCGCTGGAATAGGTTCATGTCCAGCAACTCCCCAGGGGAGCCCTCCCAGCCAGTGAGGAGGACGCCGGGTGCTTTCCTCAGAGCACAAGGCCTACCCAGCAAGAAGCGAAGGGGCTGGGCCCTTGACAGGGCAGCCCTGGGTGCCTCCTTTGTTAGGCGGTTGCCGTGGGATGGGGGACAGGGTGAGGCTTTAGCGAGAGAAGATGGAGAATACTAGCGTGGCCTATTTTCTGAGGCCTTGGAAAGGTTTAGTCCTAATTAGACTGAGTCGAGTTCATACCAAGACACTGAGGGACGCCCACGCAGGTGGGGTTGGAGCTAAGAAACCTTTCCCAGGTGCACCCACCTGGATTCCGTGCTGCTGAACTAACTCCAGGTTCACAGGATGAGGCTCTAGGATGAGGTGGGGCTGTGAGGTGCAGGTGTCTCTTAGGGACCCCAAGGTAGGAGTATCCTAGAAACAGGAGCTCTTGGTGCTGGCCTGGCTTTGAATAGTGCCCCCTACAGCCAGGAGGAGCCCTGCAGGATGGAGCAAGCGCCTTTCTTGGGTCCCTGGGCAGGTGGAACGGCCGCTGGAGGTACAGACCCCAACTCATTTGCTCCAGCTTGAACAAAGGTTTTCTCCCAGGCCTGGACTGCAACTGCTGGCACTCTGGTGGGAAATGCAGAGATTTATGAACAACAGCTCCTTCCAGCAAGAACCACATAAAACCATAATCCATAAAATACTGACTGGAAAAAAGATTGCAGACAGAGTTACATTGGTTCTCTTTTCTGTGTATTTTCTCTTTTATTTTTCTTCCTGTTCAAGAAGCCAAATGTGTCTCCTGCTCCCTAAAATCACTCTGTGGGCACCCCAATCTATGCATCACACTCCTCTTGCTACCACCTCCAAGATGGCCCCTAGTGGTACTGCGGGGGTACCCCACCTGTGTGTGTGTGTGTGTGTGTGTGTGTGTAAGACCCACACACTACAGACTGACTTCTGAAACATAGGATTGTGACTGTCTGGGTCAGGTGACAGAGGGCTTAGGGTTCCATCTGGCTGCCTGTCCAGTGCCCCCATTACCTTGCAGATTATTATTCTCTTCGGATACCCCACTTTGACACTGGCTTTGTTTCCTGGGGCTGCAGTGAGGACTTGCCACAAGCTGAGTGGCCCCAAAACAACACAACTTCATTCTCTCACAGTGCTGGATGCCAAGTGTCTGAAGTCAAGATGGCAGGGGCTTCAACTCCTTCTGGAGGTGCAGGGAGGGCCCTTGTGGCTCTGCCCGGGTTCTGGCAGTTTCTGGGAGCCGTGGAGGCATGTGACAACGCCACCCATGTCTGCTTCTGTCTTCATACGGCTGTCTGCCTTCTGTACCTATGCCCAAATTTCCCCCTTCTCCTAAGGACTCAAGTCAGTGGGTTAAGGCCCACCCTGATCAGTGACCTTATGTGACCAACTACAGCTACCATGGCACTGTTTTCAAATGCAGCCTTTTTCTAAGGTTCCAGGCAGAATCTTGAGGGAACCCTATGCACCCTCTTTGGAATTCAGAGGTCAGTCACCTGGCTGCTCCCAACCCACCATGTATTCTGAGGTCACCGCCCCCGTGTGCCCGCATGCCTGCCCCTCGCGTGCACCCTCCATGCCCTCAGATCTCAACGTTCGGTAGTGCAGATCCAGTGCCAGCCCCTCCTCACCACCCCTCAACCTGGTGGTGCTGACATGCTCTCCTCTGGGTTCCCCTGCCCTCACCCTCAGGGCACCCATCGCTGTGGCGATTTTTCAGGCCTTGTCTCTGGTGCACCCACGGCCAGTGAGTGAGAGTGCAGTGCGGCAGTTCCACCTGTGAGTGCTGCTGGGTGCAGCCCTGAGGACGCGGGAGGGGGATTCCTGCCCAGTAAGGGGCCGGGACCCCAGGAACCAAGCCAGCAGTGGCTGCGATGCCATGGAAGGAGCCCGTCAGAGCCTGAGAACACTGGGAAGTCTTCTCACCTCCCTGAGCCTGGGTGTGGCCTGTTCTGTATAGACTAGGTAATTCTCCTGGCTGCCTTATCTTTCTTTTCTTTCTTTATCTTTCTTTTCTTTCCTTTCATTGAAGGATGAGAAGTTTACCTTGGCTCATGGTTTCAGAGGTCTCAGTCCATGGCCTGCCAGCTCCAAATGCAGAATCATCATGGCAGAAGGGTGTGGCAGAGGGCAGCTGTGTAGCTCATGGCAGCCAGGAAGCAGAGCAGGGCAACAGTGGCCCTGTCTGGCCTTTCTGGTGAAGGACTTCTGTAGGTGCTGGGGACACTCACCCTGCAGTGCCTGTCATCTGGACTCACCCCACCCCCTTCAGGAGCCCTGAGCGTTTCTGCCCGAGGGCCCCACCTCTGCCAGGACCCAGTCTCTGAGCTCTGGGCTCCTGTTTCCCTGGGATGGCCACAGGCCTTAGAGCATCCTGGGCTTTACAGTGGCCTGGGCCAAGTTGGGGCTGATAAGAAGACAGCCCAGGCAGACCCTGAAACCCAGGAAGCTCAAGTTAGTTTTGTCCCTGTGGAGCCCTGTGGAGCTGAGGTTGGTTCCTGCCCATCTGGGGCTTCCTGGGAACAGGCATACTTTTAGCCAGCTAGTTCATGTGGTTTCCAGAAGTGCAGACAAAGTAAGGCAGAAAGTGCCCTTGCAGAATCCCAGTAGGACCAGGGTACCAGGGGTGACCTCAGAGGGACAGCAGGGGCTGCGCTGTAGGCCTTGAGGTGCTAGTGCATTTCTCCTCAGATCTGGCCCTGGACTCCCCAGATCTAGCCCTGTGCTACAAGGACACTTCCTGAGGCCCTGGATGTCACCAGCTCCAGCAGGACAAGAGGCTCTGAGCCAATGCTGGGAAATGTGATTTTCTTCCTCCTGACTCAGTGGAGACATAAATTTCCCAAGGGCAGCACTTGAGACCTTGTTTGGTGTCTTAGTTACTGTTCTCTCATTGCTGAGACAAAACAGCCAACACCCAAAGTTAAAGGAGGCAAGGTTTATTTAGCTCACAGTTTGTAGATGCTTTAGTCCATAATTGGCCAACTCCAAGGCAGGGTGGCTTCACAGGAAAACAGTTCATGGCAGGCAGAAGGCAGCAAAGCAGCAAGGGCGAGCAGCTCTTGCCATCCCTTCTGTCTCATCCGGGCCACTCAGGGCGGGTGCCGCTCACACCCTCCGTCCTGGTGCCCTTCGTCCTAGCAGTGCACCATGAATCAGTCCCAGCGTCACACACTCTAGATCCAGCCACCTCTGAAAAGCCCTATCTAAGACTGCATGAGGTTTTGGGGGACATCTAGACACAGACATAGCAGTTGGTGACCAAAGAGCCTGCACCCTGGGGCTGCTCCTGGGCCGTGAGAGATGTCACCATCACATGCATCCAGCTGTCCATCCTTCCACTACAGAAACCCTTGCCAGCAGGCACCTGGGCTCCACCCTCCCTCAACATGCCCCTCTCCACCCGGGGCATCACAGCTCCCGCACCCTAAGCCCGGCCCTGGCCCAGCAAGGAGTGCCCTGGACACCAGCTGGCTTCTGAGGCGAGCTAAGCAGAGACAGCATCCAACCTAGAGGATGCCTCCGGGGAGCAGAGGTGGACCCCCAGCCTGGGATCACAGGTGGGCTACAACCCAGTGGGCATAGTGGGGTAGGGGAGAGGAGGGGGAACAGACACACGGCAGCTGGGTGCACATGTGCTGATCTGTCCTTATGTCTGCAAGCAGCTGCTCTGGGGGCTGTCATCGCTGTGGTCCCCAATGTGTTTTCACAGACTTAATTAAGTCTCCCCAGGATTCTGGACTTGTCAAGCGCTCTTCACAATGACCTGGCAGGTACACCCCAGTAGATGCCACCCTAATTAAAAAGAAAATTGAACATCTTCACACCTCATGCATGGCTGTGATGAGAAATGTGAGTCCCGGAAATCTTTCTGCTAGAATTTCGCAGAGCCGCGTGTCACATGACCAGCACCCAGGGGGACCTGCAGCAGGTTCTGAGACAGGAACCTGGGGAGGACGTGGGGAGGCCCAGACCACGGGGAGACCACAGACAATCCCAGTGGAGGGGAAGTGGCACCGCTTCAGAGGGGGTGTTAGGATGAACCCCAATACCCAGAGCTCACGCCCTTGGGAAGCCCCTATTCCTGGTGCTTCTGTCAACCCAGAGCAAAATGGAAGCAAAACCAAGCTCAGGGTAGCAATGGGCACAAGTGGGGTGCTTCAGGAAGTGGGCATGGGGTTGTCCTAAAGACCAAGCGAGGAGGATTGCATCACGCGCGTGGAAATGGCAATCCTTGCCACAGAGATCGATGAGGCAGGCAGCACCGGTCGAGGCAGGGCAGCCCCTTGCTGGGCAGACATCCCTGCAGAAGTGTGTCCGACGAGGCTGCGTGGCCCCTCTGCAAGGCTGCGTGGTTCTGGCGGAGTCCTTCGTGAGAGTCGCCGTGAAGGGGTCCCTTGTAGGAGCCCTTACTTTGCAGCCTCCCAGCTTTGTTTACTTTTTTGTTAGGGTTGACTCAAGTGACTCCATCTTGATTTGGACACCTTTCACACAGCCAGCCAAGAGCCTATGCCAAGGTGACAACTTTCAGACTCCATTGCCCTCCTCTGCTCAGGTGCTTGCTTGCTCTGTGGCAAATTTTCTGCTGGGTCCTAAGTGGCCCCACAGCATCAGGAACTAATGGGACTTCAGCCAAAGCACCGGGGAACCTGAGTCCTGCATGCGGCCGGGGCAGCAAGCTTTGCTGTGGGCTGCCTCCCAGCAGGGCCTTCAGATGAGACCACAGCCCTGGCCACCGCCCACAGCAGCCCAGGAGAGCCCTTGGGCCCCGGGTGCCTGCCGATGTGGTGAGAGAGCAAGCGCAGACCGTTTGAAGCCGCTAAGTTCTGGGACGAGTAGCAATGCAGCAGCGGACGTGTAGGTCCCAGACAGCGCCAGGGGCCCCTGAGTGATGCACCGTGGCATTAACGGGGCTGTGGCGCGTGGCTCTGCACACACCTCCTGCCATGCAGGACCCGTTAGCGGCTTCCAGCCCACCTACCCCAGGGGCAAGTTCTCCAGGCGGTGATCCCACTGGTACACAGCCTCGCCTCCCACACTGCCACACTGCCGATCCAGGAAGGAGGCACTGGCTGCTGCTGCCACAGCAGCCACAGCCCACAGTGACCCGCTGAGACCTGTCACCCAGGGCGAAGTGGAGAGCTGGGGGTGGGCAGAGTGGGAGGCAGTGGGGAGCGGGGAGCAGGAATCTTGGGGATGTTCATAAAGCAGTTGGGGTGAGATGAAGATGGCCCAGCACCCTGGGCTCCTGGGTCCACCACTCACAGGCTGTGGAATACCCTCCCCCCACCAGCCCGCTGATTCCTGAGCCGCCGTCACAGTGGGCAGGATCTTGCTAGGGACCCAAAGGTCAGGGGAGAAGTCTTCTCTCAGCCCTACAGAACAACTTCAAGACAATGCAAATGCCGGGTCCAGCACAGCCCTCTCTTGAAGTTCCAGGGAGGAGGGGGGAGCATGGCGAGAGCATGGAGAAATGAAGATAAGAGACAATAGGCAGGGAGCTGAGGTCAGGTGGACCCTTTCTCCCCCTGGGAGGAAAAGGAACTGCCCAACCACTGTAGTGCCTTTATTAATACACTGGGGAGGTTGCTGTCAATTTCAGCCCCCCTGCCTAGCAACCTGTTTGGCTGGCTGGCCTGAGCACCTGGTGTTTTTGGAGCTGGAACAGCTTGCTTATGTGACTCACCTGGGACTCTCCCTGTTTTTAGGGCTGGCCTTGCTTTAGCCTCGCATGTGCAATCCATCTCCAGCTTCAGCTGCTCCCCACATGCAAAGGTGTAGGTGTGCGAGAGACACATTCCAAAATGAATAGAAACGTCCATCCTTCTCTAAATCAGCTCACGGCATCTTAGCCAAATCTGGTATTATTCCTGTGAACTTGAAGATGGGCTTCAAAGCAACACTGCAGAGCAAATACAGGTGAAAGCAGCGATTCCAGCTTCGCAAGGAAAAGTCCTGAGCGCTGACCCCACACTGCCACAGCACCAGGGTAACGACCCAAGGCTCTCGTGTGCTGTCAATGAGCTCAGCGCACCACCCAGCAGCCGCCCAGAGCCGGCCAGGAAAGAACCGAAGCTGGGGAAGGACCCAAGCTGGCCACCAGGGGAGCGTCGCTCAGGAAACAGCACTGCAGTAAACAGTACTGAGACACTGTTTCGTTACCTGGGATAGAATCTGAAAATAGAATTTTCACTTCATGGGGTTTTGCAGTAAGAACAAAGCAGGAGAAAGAAATAGCAGCTGATCTAACCCTGAAGGAGCAAGACGGCGACCTGTCCCGGCTGCTCCTGCTGTGGGCCCGACGCCCGCCCAGGGTGGCAGGAGGCAGTGGGGAGGCGAGCCTGGAAGATGACCGCTAAGAGCTCACCCCGTCAAATGAGCCCACTTCTGCCTATCGTGCCGATTCCAGGGGAAGCTTGGCGCAGCACAGAGGACATGGGGCCGCAGAAGGAGGAACTGCTTTCCACATGTGCAGTGCGCGAATCAGTACAGACGAGACGACAAAACCCTCGTAGAAAGCTACCTGCCTGACACGCTCCTGCTTTTCTCCGGTGGGGCGACCCCTCCTTCGCGGGTTCCTCATTCTGCCGGCAGTCTGCAGGCAGGGGCATTTCTGCCGGCCGGGTCCAGGCTGGAGCTGATCACCTGTGTCCAGCCTGTCGGTGTGCTCGTGTGGCTTTGCAGGTCCCTGAGCCCCACCGGCAGCGAGTCCCTCAGCTGCAGGACTGTCCATCGCCCACCAGCCAGGACGCATGGCCCGTCTGCCTGCGGCCGTGCTGGAGAGTTGGTGGGGTAACGGCCCTTTTGCTGATTTTGCTCTGGATATTACGAGGTGGAGAACCCAGTTTCGTCTGCCATGGGCCACTCGGGTCCCAGTGTCTGACTTGAACTCACCTGAGTTCACAGCCAGGGGTGTCTCAGGCCTCCACTGGCATCTGTGCCAGGTCCCTGGCTGGCGCTTTGGCATGAGTTGGTGATTCAGCGGTTCTCTCGCCCATCGTACACCAGAGTGGCCCTCTGACCCTCCACTCTGTGTGAGCTCGCAGCCCCTGACCCTCCGTGGACATTCGGGAACCACCAGCAGGATCCCAGGGAGCCCGTTCCTCCCTCTGCACTCCTCTGGGTCCGCCCTGGGGAGGGTGTCTGTCCACTGAGGACACTGAGGCACAGAGGCCCGAACAAGGGAGACTTCAAGATCTGTATTTCAGTCGCCAAATTAGAAAAAAGAATAAAGCACACCTGTAACTTCATCCCCAGGGACTGACCTGTCTTAGTCACTTTCTGGTCACTGGAACAAGACACCCGACACTCACATTTTAAAGGTTTCTTTAGGCTGATGGGTCAGTCCATGGTTAGCCGACCCCAAGGCAGGAAGAGAGGAAGGACGCAAGCAGAGGAAAACCACTCATCCCACAGCACCCACAAAGCAGAGAGTAGAAGGAGGTTCAGGAGGGAGAGAAGCCCCTAGGCCACGCCCACAGGCCCCACCGGCCTAACAGTCAGTCAGTTGAGGAGCCATCCGTGGGTCAATAGCACTCCATGACCCCACCACCTTCCCAAAGCCCCCCTAACACACGAGGCTGTGGGGGGATGTTTTAGATCTGAATCACGCCAGTCACCAGTAACTTCCAGGCGTGTTTTATATTCCTTCTGCGAATGGGAAGCCCCCTGCTGTGTAGTCACACACTCCTGTTTGCTCTGCAACCGGCTTTCTTTGCTCTTAGGTTAGACTTCTGAGCAATTTCCCATTGATCTCATTTCCACTGTTCAGCTTCCTTGAATTTATTTCATTGCTTCATTTATGATTCATCCGTTATTCCCTGAGATGGCTTCCCAGCTGTGATCCTTGTGAACAGGCCGGGTTTGTCTTTGGCCGCCCGTCTGCCTGATTTGTGTCTGTGGTCGTCTAGAACCCAAAGCCTGAGTGGACGCTCCCTGTGTCTCGCTCTCATCGTCTCGCTGCCATCTCACCTGGGGATCTCCAGATGCGTGAGCCAGCTTCCCCTCGGTGGCGGCCCTTGGCAGTGTCTATTTGGACACACCTCCTTCAGCGCCTGCTTCCTACGTGACAGAAACATGCACCCGAGTTGTCACAGAATGTTTTTCCGATGTCTGTGGGCCTGGTGCTGGTTTGCCCACTGTCCCCTTATTTCTCAGATCCCCACCAGGGTGACCCTTGCTGCTGGCGCAGGACAGTTTCATGCATCATTAAGAAAGTTGCCTCCTTCCCTCACTTACTAAGATTTTGTTCTCTGTGTGTTTATCCAAAATAAATGAATTTTTACAAATGTCTCTTGGCATCTCCCAATTTACAATGGCTTTTAATGCGTAACTACTGGCGGGGTAGATTTCTGTTTCTGACTTGAGCCCCGGTCACCACCCTTTCCCTGAAGGCAGAGCCACAGAGTCGGGCAGCGCTGCTGAGAGGAATCCGGCAGCCCTTCCAGGCAGCCTGGAGGTTTCAGTGGGGATTTCATTCGCCAAGGTCAAGTCCACCAGCTGAGCAGGCCTTGAATGTGGGCTGCTTGGGGGCAGCAAGGCAGATGGAGAAAGGGCAGGCACCTCCACCAGAGATCACATTAGGGCTCCGCAAAAGTGCGCAGGATGGGCACTGGCCACCCTGTCTCCGGGTCTGTCTCCCTTGCCCCTCCATCTGTCCCTGCAGAGGCCCCCCAGGCCTGAGCTCACGTTCACAGCAGAGCTTCTGGTCAGAGGTGAAGGAGGTGGAGGCCAGCGTGCCGGGCTGGTGGGAGCTGGCGGGGAGCTGGCGAGGAGGCCCAGCGCTTCCCCAGGTCCTGGAGCACAGTGCGGGCGGCCTCGTGGGCGTCTCTGGGGAGAGGAACACACAGGGGCCAAGGCTCTGACCGCAGCCTGGAAACTGTACTCGGCCTCCCGGATGCGGGTCCCCTGCGCACTGGTGAAGACCACCGGTCTTTCAGAAGCCTCTCCCGAAGGTTCTTTCTGACTCAGTGAGGATCACAGGTTCTAAGCATGTTTTCGGGTACACTGACTGGGAGGGGCTTTGAGAGCCTGTGGTGTGAGGTATGCAGGCCAGCACCCCATCCCCACCTGGGGGCCTGAGGTGGCCTCCCTAGTAAGGGTCAGCAGGGATCCTAGGTGGGTGGAGTCACTGCGTGGCCAGACCAGGCCCTGGTGCGTTCCTGCACCCATGCACCGGCTCACGCGGCCCACGACTGCAGGCGCCGACTTCGGCAGAACCGGGCCCCAGGTGTAGACTTCAGAGAGCAGAGGCCAGACAGGCAGCTTCCGCGCAGTACGGGGTCACAGTGCTGTGTGGGTGCCACCGGCGTGGGAAGGCAGGAAAGGCCTCTCAGCGGTGAGGCCCCAGCTATGAGCCAGCCAGCCGAGGCCAAGGGGCGGGAGAAGGGGCAGGGGAGCAAGACCCCTCCATGAGCCCACACATGACGCCCACACAGCTGTCCTCGTTCTTGGTGTCACCTATTAACTACAGCCTCAGTCACCTCTGTGTCCCTGGAGGGTGGCAGCCTCTCTTCCTGCCAGAGCTTGCGGCAAATGCCAGCTGCCCTTCCCTCCTCCCTTTTCCCCTTCATCTGCTCGGCAAGCATCAGAGCAGGCTGTGGGAGCCCGTCCCACGGGGCAGAGACCCCACAGCAACACGAAGGGGACACTCGCACATGCTCCGACACCTTTGACGTCTGCTGCTCAACACCACTGCCCCCATCCGGTGTCGCTGCAAACTGCCAGCCCCTCCGCTCCTCTTCCGGGAAATCGAGTGGGGGAGGGGATTAAGCCATGCATTTTCACGTCCTTGCAAATGCAAATTCCAGTTTTGTGTTTTTTTGAAACAGTGCCAAGGATTGGGCAGACCGCTGTGCACAGTCAAAAGTCCCGGCCCCACCGGCGCCCACCCCCAGAGCCTCAGCCTCCTCGGGCCACTCCCAAGGCCGTGAGTGGCCTGTGGCTCTCCTGGGTGCACCTGCAGGTCCCACGGGCCCTGGACTTCGCCCTGTGTGGAGCCCGGAGCACGGCAGTCTTCACAGATATGTCTCGCCATGCTGTACGCCTGCTGCGGGGACAGCTGTGTGCCTTTCTTAAATGCAAACTATAAAGGTAAATCAGAGGCCAGGGAAACGGTTTGGGACAAAATCATCCTAGCAGAATTTATTGCTTGGATGACAGACACAGAGGAGTTTATGCGACACACAGGTGCAGCACAGAGCTGCCTGGAGAGGGTCAGAGGCTCTCCCTGGGCCTCCAGGCCCCGCCCGCTGCATGGACCAGGCTCCGGGGAGCAGGCTGCCGTCCTGAGCGCCCGCCTTGCGGAGTTGGTCTCTGTGCCGTAGACACAGTCCCTGGCTGCCGCCGTGCTGTTCCGTGTCTGCGGCTTTGACCCCGGAGCTGCGCTCAGTGGCATCGCACGCATCCTTCACGACAGAGGTGTCGCAGGCGCCATGGCGCTCTCAGGGTTTGCCGTGCCGCCGCTGGGTCTGGTTTCCTTTCTTGCTAAGGAGGAATCACGGCCCACGGCAGGGCTGCCACACGTCGTCCATCCTTCACCAGTCCGCAGCAGCTCCCAGTCCTCCGCTCTCATGAGCGATGCCACCGTGAGGGTGGGTGTGCCGGCACCCGATGGCGCCCCCGAATCCAGCTTTCAGGTGTGAGCCCCGCAGTGGGCCCCACGGCCACAGTCACTGCTGGTCCTGGGGAAACTCCACGCTGCTTTCCACGGCAGTGGCCCCGCTCGACCTTCCCACCCACCACGCATGCGGCTTCCGACTCCTCCACATCCTCGCCGGCACTTGCTAGTGTCTGGTTTCTGGTTTGGGGTCTGGGGTTTGGCTCTGCTTTTCCCAGTGAGCACCCTGCTAGGTGTGCTGAAGGTTTGATGCACGACCTGGGGCAGGTGCGACAGGCAGAGCCTGAGACAGGAATCCCACACACGCAGGTGGGGAGCGGTGGGCGGGGCGGAGCTCGGGGAAGAGGCCAGAGCGGCACCCCGGAGCCAGGCCCTCTGTGGGGCCAGGGCGTGCCCACTGCATGCTTACGCCCCTTGCTCCTCGGCCTTGGTCTGCCCAGGGCAAGGTGTAGCCCCCATGTGACCTCAACTTAGCCAGGACAGCTGTCCCGAGATAGAACAGCTGTGAGCTGAGGCCAGACAGCCAGGACGTGGCGGAGCGGCTGCGCAGCCTGCCTCGGTTACCCTCGGGTGGCCCCAGGATTCGCCTGCTCTCTGAGGAGCGTCTGTCTCAGGGGGACCCCGTTTTCCCGTGGGCCACCTGGATTTTGGTTTTGGTTTGTGCTTAACAGATCCTTGGGCAGTGCCTGACCTGGGGTCAGCGTCTCCCTCGCTTTGACTGATTACTGACTTTAACCACAGAGGAACGGCCTTCCGGAAGACCCCGCCTCTTCACGGGAGCCAGGGAAGGGATTCAGGAAGCCCCCTCCAGCCTCGTGTCTGAGTTAGCTATCGTTCCAGCAGCCTGTCCACCAGAAAGTTGTAAAATCTGATTAAAGAAAGGCAAGGACTACATTTCTCACAACACCTTCTGCTGGAATTTCACATTTAGAGCTATTCAGTGGGGGCAGATTTAATTAAGATTGGATTGTGAGCACTGGAAGTGGTGTTAGCATTCAGCACTTAGCCTTCCGGAAACTCGCCCGATGTGACCAGCTAGATTTAGGGGATTTGAGATAGGTTTTTCTGCAGGCTGGGCTTCCACATACCTATTAATCTGATGAGTTTAGGAAGCAATCCATATCCCCTCTGATTTTCTGTGTTATAAATGTCTCCAAGGGAAGAGGGAACTACCACTTCCTGCCCTGTCTCCTCTGCTGTGGGCCGTGACCTCTGGGACTCCTCTCTCGGCCAGATGGTCTCTGTAGTGGGCGGAATCGTGGTGTCCACAGCAGCAAAAGAATAGGCCTTGCTTAGAAACAGGGCCTTTGCAGATGTCCTTAGTTGAGGATCTTGGGTTGAAATCATCTTAGGTCTCGGGTGGTCTCCCGCCAAGGACAAGCGTCTGGAGACACGGGGAGGCAGATTACAGCCACAAACGGAGGAGGCCGGGGCCTTGAGGGCTTGGGAGCCACAGAAAGGCTCCTCCCAGGGGGGCGCGCACCCTGCTGGACCCTGACTTGGAACTGTGGCCTGCAGAAGTGGGGGAGCGGGGCTGGAGCGAGTCAGCAGGAGCCCGCCACACCGTGCGTGGATGCCGCACACCGCTGTCCTGTACCCCGCTCTGAGGCAGGGATCGGGTCGGCCACCACGCTCTGCCTCCTCTGGGAACTCCAGCCACGTGGTGCCCGGGAGCTTTGTCCGGTGGCTCCAGGCACAGCCTGCAGTGTGACAGGGATCTCGGGACGCCCGTGGCTGAAGTGCTCACTGCAGAGGAGAGACCGCAGGCCAGGGCCCCGGGCGGAGGTCCTCCTGGCTGGGCCGGCTCTGGCTCAGGTCCGCAGCTCAGCTGGGGAGGAGCAGGTGCCCAGCCCAGCCCACCGCGTCCTCAGCGGAAGCCAGGCTCGGGGGTGTTGTAATCCCAAATACTGAGTACGGTAATCCAAGTGCTGTAATCTCTTTTTTTGTCTTGATCACAATCTAAAAGGTTATATTTATAATCCCATTGGGGCATTATTGGAATCTGGTAAATTAATCTTAATCTATCACCTCCAATGCAATCCATGGTGAGAGTAAAGACACCAAGACATTTTCAAAGTTAAGGGCAGCCACAGGGTCCTAAACCCGACCTGAGTGAGGATGTGTGGACAGAGGCCCTGATCTAAGGCCTCTCCTGGGATTTATTCTCTTGTGAAGAAGGGGTTGGCACGAGGCCGAGTGACAGCGAGGACGGCGAGAACGGTGTAACTTGAGCTGTTAGCCAGGTGGGGAGAATGACATGCAGAAGGATCAATTCGCATAATTTAATTAAGGTAGCAACTGGATTGTTTTTGGAGGCTGTTGCTCTGGTTTTTGATTTGTAAACTTTTGTGCCCTGGGGACTTATAGCCTCTTTCTCTTGAGGTTCACACCCAGTTGACATTTTTGGAGCTGACTGGCTCTACCATCCCGCTGTGTTTATATCTTTTACAGAAAACACTATACAAAACAACAGGAGGCTGTCTGATGACTTTGGAGATTACATACTAATACCTTGGCCAGCCTTATTTGCAATGCTTAGAGCCAATTAAAGACAAAAAAATCATGGTCAGCTCTATGTATATCAATATATAAAAATATAAAAATAAGTCTACATTCAAGGGGATTCACTCAAATTGTCTCCCACGGCGGACTCCACACCTCCTTTAGCGTGGCCCCACCCTTGCTTTGGGGCCCCCAGGTCGTCCCCTCCTCCTGGCTCCTTAGGCCCCAGCCCGCCTCCTGCAGCTGCCTGGCCCCCTCTGTACCCACCAGCACCCTGCCTGGACACCGGCCACACTGGACCTCTCCAAGCCCAGGCCCCAAGTCCATGACGCTGTGAAGGAGGAAAGGCGCCCAGTGCATGGTGGTGCCCGACGTGGCTTCCTGTACTGGGCAGGTGGCCACTTGTGTGCCAGCCGGCCCGGCCTCATTTGAAAGCCGTGGCTGTCAGCATCTGGTGCTGCTGGGTGTCACACTGAGGGGAGCCTCATCTGGCCCAGGACAGCCCCGCCACCAAGAACACCTGCCCCGTCCTGAGCAGTCTGTCCCTACTGCCCGGCTAGCGCCCCCTCGTGCCCTTGCTGTGCCCTTGGGTCACCAAGCGTTCCTGTGACCCTCAGGGCTCCTTCCCTCATCCCAGACTCTGAGTCACCTGGGGAGAAGGAGCTGGGCGTGACTCAGCGACAAGAGTGAGGTGACGTGGCTCCCCACACTCCCCAGCCTTGCCCCGGGACCCCACGTGGGTGGCTCGTGCAGACCCTTGTGGTCAGCAGGAGAGGGCCAGGCCGCCCCAGCCCAGTCCTGTCCCTGCCCGCAGGGCCATCCTCCTCAGCCCACGGCGACAGGCTTTGCTCTGGTCTCAGGGGAGCTGACCCCACTTTGGCCCCACAGCGACACCTAGAGGAGCAGCTTCTGTCCACAGCAAGGTGATGCAGGGTCCACGCAGAGCCGGGCACTGTGAGCCTGGCTGCAGGGCCGGCCCAGCAGCACCCAGGACCCGATGCCCAGCTCCCCCCCACCCAGCCATCTGCGGCCTTCTGTCCTGGCCAGCCGTCCTTTCCTGTGGGAGACAAGGTGGGAAACCCACTCGCCACAGGGCAGCCCC
This sequence comes from Dasyprocta punctata, assembly GCA_004363535.1. Classification (NCBI taxonomy): domain Eukaryota; kingdom Metazoa; phylum Chordata; class Mammalia; order Rodentia; family Dasyproctidae; genus Dasyprocta; species Dasyprocta punctata. The sequence goes on from RJWM01026581.1 coordinate 20,944, forward strand.
GTCCAGTTCACCTGCGGAGCCTCCCTGACCCAGCAGGTACTGAGAGCACAGCAGGCTCTGAGGGCGAGCTGGGGTCTGTCCGGCCGCACTTACAGGGACTCCGGCTCCCTGGGGCAGCATCCGGCACTGCTGGGTGGGGGCTCGGCTGGCAGCTGGGTGCACAGGAGGACGGGTGCTGCCCCCGGAGCACAGCACTCTGCTAGAAAGAGGTGGCTCCGTCTGCCTCTGTCTGCACATCCGCCTGTGACTGCAGACGGCAAACTGCAGCCAGGGTGCCACTGGCCTCGCTCTTCCAGTGGAGCCCTCGCTCCCAGCCTGACTGCTGCCCTGCGTCCGGGTCAGTACGGCCCTGCTCGTGGTGCTGCCGTGCGTGACCCACACTGTTAGGAAAGGGTCCCCAGCCCCTGCTCCCCACAGGAAGCTGGAGCGGCAGAGGCCCGGAAGAGGGCTGCTTCCCGTGCCCTCTGTGGCTGGACCCCACGGCCAGCTTCCCACTGACAGCACAGGGCAGTGGGGTGGCGGCGGGGACACGCCTGCCGAGCCGCTCTGAAGGACTCCACGCCACGCGGGCTCTGCACACGCCGCCCCCTGCCTGGCTCCCTCCTTCTATCTCCCGGTGTCTCTCTGGCTCTGTGTCTCTCTCTGTGTCTCTCCCTCTCTCATCTCTTGCTTCAAACTCAGGTGCCACCCTGAGCCCTGTGGAGAGACCCAGTGGGGCAAAGAGCTCAGGCAGGCGCCCACCAAACCCAAAGATGCTGCGACGGCCTGGTGGGTGAACTAAGCCTCCCCAGCCGGCGCCTCGATAGACACAAGCCCGCCCACACTCGGTGCAGCCTCCTGAGCAGGTTCTGGACACTTGGACTGTGAGAAGCCGAGTGTCCATTATGGAAACTGCTAAGACTTGGGGAAATTTACCAAATGCAGTCACTGATAACCGGCGTGGCTGTCAACTGTCACCGGGGCCTTTTGCACAGCTGCTGAAAGCCTCACTTTTCCTCTCCATGTGTCTCCCCAGAGCGCCTGGCTAGGAGCGGACCAGACGGGCTGCGCTCTGTGTCTTCGAGGGCCACCTCCCTCTCGTGCCCTGCACCCTGGTCCCCTCACCTGCCTGGCCCATTCCTCGGAGGCCGCAGCGGAGGGAAGGAGCAGCCATCTCTGGTGGCCGAGACTCAAGTGACACATCTTACCTCACTGGCCAGCTGACGCCCATGGCTGCAGCGACCTCAGGGACGCTGGGGAAGGCGGACACATGCGCACCAAGGACGGTCAGGAACACACGATGGATAGAAGCCCAGCCCTGCCGGCATCTCCACCCTGGGTCGTGTGGCCGTCACAGTCAGTGGGTCACAGGTGCCCATCCGGAATTTCCAGAGTCAGACTCTGCTCAGGAGGCTGAAAGTTGGGCCATCACCACCAGCTAGCCCCTTCCAACGCTGCACTTGGCCTCCCCCACTCCTTAGCGTTTACATCAGGAACATCCCCGGGCGATTCCGAGGTGGGCCCTTTGGAAGAGGATCGGATTCTGGGGCTCACAGCTGACTCGCTGTGCTGTGTGGGAGGCGGTCGCCAGGCGTGGCCGGAAGGGTCCTCTCCCTCCCCGCTCCTCCCTGTGTCTCTGCTTCCTGGCCGCCATGTTGCCAGCAGCTTCTCCGCCACGCTCTTCAGCCTGGTCCTTCCAGCCTTGGAGCCACCAACCATGCAGGGCCTGAGACTCCTGAGACTGTGCACCAAGGTAAACCTCTCCTCCCCTAAGTCATGGGTGCCAGACAGTGTGTCCCAGGGGTGAGAGGGCGACGGAGCCAGGGTCGTAGCACAGTTTCATTGACCCCCTGTGCACCTTTTGCACAGTGAGCTGTTCTAACTGCTGCTCCTCGAGGCTTGGCCTTCTCTGTGACCCTGGTGCTGACTGTCCCTGGGCCTCCCCTCCACTGCTGCCCCGCATCTCTGCTCTGCGGTCCTCAGAGCCACCCACGCCTGGGCCAGCGCAGCCACCTGACCTCCAGCACTCTTGGGGCCCCCACTCTTGTCTGGAAACTGGACCCTCCTCTCGGGGCCTACTGCTTTGCTCTCGGCTTCCTTCCTGCCCTCCTGGGGCCCTGGGAAGGGACACGGGGAGGTGTTTATGTGTCAGTCTCATGCTTTTCGTTCATCCATCCATGCTATTGCATTGTTAATGATTTTTCTTCTAAATTTGTACTTTTACATCCATTTGCATTTTATATTAGAAATATTTTGCATTTCACTTCCAACTTCATGTGTTTTGTTTTTACCTAGCTGAGTATAAAATGTAATCCTTTTGATAATTTTCTTTTTTCTGTGCTAATTATTGAATCCAGACCCTTCGCACTGAGGTACATGCCTGGCCCATTTTTAAATTATTTTTAACTTTGAGAAAGAGTGTTGCTAAGTTCCCTGGGCTGGGCTGGAACTTGCAATTCTCCTACCTCTGCCTCCCAGAGTTGGGATTACAGGTGTGCACCACCATACCAGGCTGAAATGTAATCATTTTTAAAGTGTCTTTTTAAATTTTTTTTTATTTTAAAGAGAATAAAACCAAATGAAATGAAACAGAATAAAGCCAATCAAAACAAAACAATGAAGGTGATACTGAACTTCAAACAAGGTAATAGGAAATTAACAATAGCTGCCATTTTCCCTTTTCAGACATTTCCTCCCCATCACTTTCACAGTATCTATTATACATTTTGGATCTCACTAACTTCTTCAGTTTTTTATACTAGAGAGACAACACGATATCCACTCATGTGAGTTCAAACTATTTCACCCAAGAGTATGATGTCAAGTTGCATCCATTTACCTACAAGAGCCTTGAGGTTATCCTTCTTCACAGCTGCGTAGCCTCCCATTGTATAGAAATACCATATCTTTCTCATCTATTCTGCAGTTGATGGGCAAGCTACCCATTTTTTTCTGGGTCCCCATCACATGGAGCATTGTTTTCTCCCCTCCAACCTTCAGTCCATGAATTTCCTTTCGAGTTAAATGTGTTTGTTATACACAGCATATTGATGGGTCCCATCTCCCGATCCACTCTTTCTGTGATTCTTTTTATTGGTGAATTGAGGCCATCTACGTTAATGCTTATGACTGACATGCACTGGCTCATCTCTGCCAAGCTATCCGCCTGCGGTCGGCCCCCTGCTTTTCCCCTCCTTTCAATTGCCTGCCCTGCTCAGCAATCCCCCTCTGCACTGTTCCTGGAACTATACTCATCTTTATCTCTTTCTAGAATGTCCTTGAGCACTCTTCATAGGGTTGGCTTGGTGGTCATGAATTTCTTCAGTTGTTTTTGTCATGGAAGTATCTTATTTCTCCACTAATTTTGGAAGATAGTTTTTCAGGGTACACAAATCCAGGTTGGAAGTTGTTTTCTTTCAGGACTTGAAACACTTCACTCCAAGTTCTTCTGGACTTGATGGTTTGTGTTGAGAAATCTGATGTGATTCTGATGAGTTTTCCTTTATAGGTGATCTGTTTCTTTTTTTCTAACAGCCTTTAATATTCTGTTCTAGTGCTGAATTTCTGGGATCTTGATTATTATATGTCTGGGTGTAGATTTATTTTGGTTATGGCTATTGGAGTTCTATATGCCTCACTTATCTGTATGTCAGATTCTTTTCCCATGCTTGGGAAGTTTCCTGCTATTCTATAAATAGTCTTTTTATTTCATTTGTGTTGACCCCTGCTTTTTTGCTGACACCAATCAGTCTTACATTATTTTTGTTTGTGCCATCTTGCAGCCATTGAATTGTCATTTCCTGGTTCCTTTTTATTTTTAAGAGATCTTTCCTTTCATGATCACTAGCTGCAATCTTGTCTTCAAGGTCTGAAAGTCTGTCTTCAATTTCAAGCAGTTTGCCAGCTTTCAATGGAGTGCAATGGAGTTTTTAATTTCCTGGATATCTCTTTGAATCTGTTTCATGCATTCTAATTCTTTCCAACATTGTCCATTCAAGGTTTCCATCATTTTCCTATGCTCTTCTTTTTCATCTATGTCTTCTTTAGATATGCTCAGCAATTCTTACATTATGTTTGTCATTTCTTCTTTTACCTGAGATATTATCTATGATCTGATTATTTTTATGGCCTCATGAAGTTGTCTCTTTACTTGAGTTGATACCCTTCCAGAAATCTCAGATGTTCAACTTTCAGTTTCTTCCGTGTCCATGTCTCCTAGACTTGTTCTGTGTGGACTAGAGGTCCGAGGTTGCCTTTTGCTCCTTCACCTTGACACCATCCTGGTTCCCGGATGAGCCAGTTGTGGGGTCCCAGGTGCTTCCCACCATGGTATAGGGAACGAGCCAGGCATTTTGTTTTTCCTAACCTAGGTTCCTGGGGAGGCGGTAGGGTGCAGGGTGGGCTTCTCCAGACATGCACAGCTACGCCCAGACTCCCCCAGTGGTGGCAGGCACCTGGGGGCTTGGCTGGCTGCTTCTCCTGACCTGTGCTGGTTACCGGTCTCTGATGGTGATGGTGGCCAGCAGGCTTACAGGGCACGGCTGACCGCTTCTCCCTTGAGAACTGAAGAGGTGTGACGCATCTAGCACTCAGGTAAGTCTGAGCCACCGAGCCAGGTCTGCCGCAGCTGGAACGCAGGTGTCTGTCTAGACCCACACACACTGTTCCTGGTCTCACTGCGGCACCCCTGCTGTGTCTTCACACGCGGACAGGGCTGGGGGCCCCACCGCACCCCTCTTCAGGTGGCCAGGATGTCTTCAAACAGCAGTCACAAGTCGAAACCGGAAATGTGAGAGTTTTTTTACTTAAAACTAAAGTGTCTTTTAAAAATAGTTCTCTGGCCTTTTTGGGTAAGGAACAGATTTTCCTTTCTCCATATTATATCATAGCACTACATTTATGAATTTCTAATATATATGTATAAATATTCGCCATTTGAAATTAATTTTCTGAGGTAACAAAAAATTCTATTCTTAGTCATAAACTACTGTCAATGAACATCAGAAAACGTCTCATTAATAAATGTTAAAGTTCAAATGGCAGGAACGAGCAGGCAGTTCTGACTCCCAGCATGGCCTGAAGCGGGTGCTCGGAGGGGCTGCGTCCAGCCACGCCAGAGGATGGAAAAGCATCCGGAGCCAGGCAGGCACAGGGGTCTGGAGCCACTGGCGCACACAAACCTGCATGCGCTTCTGATCCAGCAGCCTCGCTTTTTGAAATTTTTCTGCTGGAGACACTCTCACACAGCACAAAGGTGCTCCCTGCAGCATCCTTTCCACCCTAAAGAACAGGGCAAAGCAAGCGTCCATGGAATGTACCACTGCAGCCCTTAGGATGGGTGGAAACATAGGTGAGCGTGTTGTGGATGCGTGCCAGTGCGTGCCAGTGCACGTGTGCACACACCTGTGTAGGAGTGCTCATATCTACTTATCAGTATGGAAAATGCGCTGAAAAGCCCACACAGAGGCACCGTGACACGGACAGCACTGCCCACGCAGCCCACCCTCAGGGGCCACGGCTCCTGTGTGCCGGAAAGTTGCCCCGTCCTCTCTGAAAGGCAAGATTCTGAGGATTCTGTTTTCCTTTTTTCTTACATTTTCTGAAGTTGCGACTTTCTAAAAGTTAGAGTGAATGAGTATTGTTCCTAAGGTAAATGTGAAAAGGCTGCTCCTCAAAGGGACTGCTGAATTGTCAGCCACAGTGACAAGAGCCTCGTGCATACTAAGAAGGAAGAAGCATGGCCACAGCCAGTGCTGCCCGTCCAGCAGTGCCTGACCCCCTCGTCCTCCCGGAGCCACCTGCCCCTGCCCCCTGTCCTCGGGTGCAGCTGTGGTCCTGGGTGTCAGGACAGCGGCTGGGGTGTGGCCCTCATGCTTCCATTGCACCTGCTCTACCCCACTCCACCCGGGCAGTGTCCACTCCCCCAGTGATCCCTTTTGCCCTCACAGGGTGCCAGAAAAGGACAGATCCTCCCTTTGGATGACCAGTTCTGAGGGCCCAGTGCTGCAGGTCAGAGCTGAAGTGACCAGGCCCTGCCTCTGCCTCCCAAAAGGCCAGCTGTCTGGAAAGGGTGGGGTCGCGGAACAGGCACGGTCACCTGGGTGGAGTGCAGCTCCCCAGGGCCGGTGCTGAGTGCTGGGACCCAGGGGAGCAGGATGGACCCCCTGCCCGCAGAGGGCCTGTGCTGAGCACAGAGCAGGCTGACACCCAGGCCCTGAGCTAGGAGGGTGGGGTGTGCGCATCCAAGTGTGCTCGGAGAAGGCCCAAAGCATGGAGCAGCACTCTGCCCTTCCGAGCACCTCATGTGTGCAAGGCGACTGCTGTTTCAGAGCAGCCACCTGCACCACTAAGGCCGGCCCTGGGCATCCCTGGGGACAGGTGATCTGCAGGAGAGGAGACGAGAGAGGCAGTGCGAGCTGGAGAGATGCGCCAGGGAATCTTATTAATCTTACTGTGCACCATTAATTACATGAAAATTAAATTGGCAATAACTCAAGCAGAAGCTTTCACTTTGACACCTCTCCCCATGCCCGCCAAGCAGCCAACTTGCTCTTAATTAGCACAGGGACCCCCTCTACCTCCCTGTTCCCACTCCCTGCTTGGCCACATGTGTCCCAGCATATACTGGGCCCAGCTCCTGCGTCTGTAAGTGAAGTGGGGCCCAGCCCATCTCGGAAATCCCTGACCCAGGAGGACAGCATCTGAGCTGTGGGGAGAGGGGTGTCCAGGGCCAGTGGTGGGGATAGCGGGAGGGGACACTGGGTCACACCTCTGACATGGGACTGGCCCAGTATGGCTGGCCGGGCTCTGGATACCTGCTTGCCGGTCCCCTGTACCCCATGTCAACAGAACACCCAGCTCTGCATGGTCACAGCCCCAAGGCCATATCACTGGCTGCTGGGACAACCACGGATGGTCAGTGGGTGCTACCGTGCCCAGGGGTTCC